>MU224422.1:4001140-4033030 GCA_018584345.1 Thuja plicata
TCTATTTCATCTTTTATAGCTTAAATGCATGCTTATTTCATCATTTAGCTTGTTTTCAATTAAAATCCTTCATGCTAGAATAGTATTGGTCACTGATTTATAGCATATTATGAGGGCTAAATATGTTATTTATTACACTCTTTCTAGTTAGAAGGCAATAGGCCGATATTAGTGGTTTTTGAATGTTTTATCTAACCATTTATACTAATGCAATGACCTATTGAGTGTTTGTGTTGATTCTGACAGAAATTTCATGTACGGACTGTACTAAGCAATAACAGTGACTGTATGTGTGTTTTAAGGTGATCAGATAGTATAATGGATTGAGAGTTCTTCTGTAAGCTTTGTTTCATGCAATTTAGGTTATTTATGAACTTCTTATGGTGTTAGATTGGTAGATTGAATAGCATTAATTGTTTGTATAAAATCTATCAAATTTAGCCTAGTCGCTAGTTTGATTTGAGCATTGCTGCAAATGGGGTCTTAGCTTTATTTTCCATCATGGCTTTGGCTCGGGCTCTTGGATTATTAAAGTAGATTCCATGTACAATTTTACCATAGTAGGATGGACCCACGAAGTTGTGGCAGCTATTTTTAAGATGATGCCCTAGGCGAGCCAGAGCGGCATGGCTAGGGATCATCAGTGATTACAGAGCTAGCTAGAGGGATTGAAAGCATCCATATCTTCAATAAATTAATGTGGGTAGGTAAGTGAGTCAAGGGAGGACCCCCAACCAAGAGGAGAAGTTAGGAGTTATTTTGTTGGCCAAGAAAGTTCATTTCTTGTGCAGATAGTAAAGGAGGCCTAAAACCCTAAATTTTTGGCATGAAAGTAGGGAGGAATGTACGGACACTTCTGAGGGTTAAGACCTAGAAAATATATAGTGTCTCTATAAAGGGAGTCTAGATCCTAAGTATATTTGGCACTTGTTAAGACATTTTCCCAAGACAATGCAGAAAAGGTGACCAAATAGGGCTAATTGCTTGTAGCCCTATTTTGGAGGTAATTGCATGGGTTTTTGATGCAAAGTGAGTTTGCAAAGGTTGAAATTGGTCCTATTGACACCTTTGAATATTTACTTTCCAATTTGGTAATGTTTGGAATCCATTTGGACCAGATTGTTCAAATGGAGCAAGGTAGACCAATTTGGGTCTAGAATAAGGTTTGCAAGGATTTGAGTTCTAATTTATTGGTGTTCACTTGTTGAAGGAATTAGGATCTTGTGATAAGATACCTAAGGAGCCTAGAGTTAGTGAAATAACCCTAGTAGGTCAATGAGTGACCTAGGAGACCCTAGAAGAGGTTTAGAAGGAGTAAGACTAGTGCTACATCAGAGTGGTATCAGAGCAATTTGAGAAACTTGGGAAGATTAGTTTATGTCAGAAGTGGAATCTTGTGGCTCTACAAAGATGGTGATAAATATAGAACTAGCCAAGGATATGGAGGAACAAAAGGAGAAAATTAGACTCCTTGAGGATACTTTGGAAGCAATGAGAGTAAAGATGGAAGAACTAGTAGATGCTACTACAAAGAAAGAATATGAAGCAGAATCTAGTAGTAAAGGTAAGAAGAAGATTAAGGAAGAAGACTACATTCCTAAACCTGACCCAGTATTGAATGAGGAACCTTTCTTAAAAGCCATAAAAGCATTAAGTGGGAAAGCTTTGGAAGGGAACCTTTATTAGGAGGAAAAATGGATATTGAGGCAATCATGGACTATATTGAAGTAATGGAGAATCACTTTGAATGTGAAGGGAAAAGTGAGGCCCAATGGGTTAAAGTGGCCAAGTCTAGACTCAGAGGGTCAGCTTTGACTTGGTGGAAATAACTTTAGGATGAGAGGGTAAGCATGTGAAAGCAACCAATAGAAAATTGGAATGCTATAGTAACCAAATTAAAGGAGAGTTATCTTGTAGAGGACTACAAAATACAACTCCATCGGAAGAAACAAAACTTGAAGCAGAAAGACCTAGATGTGGCCTCATATACTAAGGAATTTCAAATATTGTGTTGAAGGTCTAAATTGTAGGAAGAAGAGCCAATAAAATTGGCTAGGTACTTGGGTGGATTGAAGTGGAATATCCAAGAGGAGATCAGCCTATGGACCCCTACCACTATCCAAAAGTGTCATCAATTGACTATAAAGGTGGAAGAGAATAATAAGAAGAGAGGGGATTCTAGTTTCAAGAAAAATAATAACAATAGAGGCAAAGGAAGAGAACAAAGGGGTCAAAGAGGAGGCTACCAAGGAAGAGGTAGTGAACAAATATCCCAAGGAGAAAATAAATTAATAGAGCAGTAGACTAAGAATAGTTCAAGAGGAAGCTATAACAGAGGCAGGGGTAAAAATGGGGGTTCTAATAGAGGAAGAGGAGGTAGGAGTGGATCTTACTTTGCCACTCTGAAGTGCTACTACTGTGGGCAGCTAGGGCATCCATTTTTATAGATGTCCTGAAAAACATTCTATATAAAACAATGACAAGAGGGTAGCATATGCACTTAAGGATACTTCTAGTGTCAAAACTCTAGAGGTAGATCATCTAGACTCAGAGATGGGTGAGAACCTGATGTTTAGAAGGGTCTTAATAGGACAACCAATCAAGGATGAGCCCAAACATAAGAGTGCACTCTTTAGAATCAGATGTAAGATCATTGGTAAAGTATGTAAGGTGATTGTTGATTTTGGATCCACAAACAACATCATTTTAGAGGAGGTAGTAGTAAAGCTTAAGTTAGCCAAAATACCCCATGTGAACCCTTATAAGGTGAAATGGCTCAACAAAGGCTAGAGTGTCTTGGTCAATGAGAAAACATGGGTAGAGTTCTCTATAGTAGGGTATAAGGACAGATTACTTTGTGACATTCTACCAATGGATGCTTTCCATTTTATTCTTGGAAGGCCTTGAAAATTTGATAATGGAGCAGTATATGATGGGAAAGAGAACTCCATTACATTCAAGAAAGGAGGAAAGACCTTCAAAATTTAGTCTTTATTAGAGGATGAGGAACCATAGAATAAAACTCCTAATGTTATGTTATGTAGTGCTAAGGAGTTTGTGAATGACATCAAAGTAATGAAGAAGGTTATGCTATTGTGTTAAGACCTAAGGAGGAGGAAACACCAGTAAAGGAGCCACTACCAAAGGAAGTACAAGAATTGCTTGTGAAATATAAGGATATTGTGAGTGATGGCACTCCTATAACCCTACCACCTAAGAGGGTTATAAGTCGTCAAATAGACTTTGTACTAGGGGCATCCTTTCCCAATAATGTAGCATACAAGTTGACTCCAGATTAGAACTTGGAGGTACCAAGACAAGTACAAAAACTCTTGGATCAAGGCTTGATCAAGAAGAACATCAGCCCATGTGCAGTCCCAGTTGTTTTAGCATCAAAGAAGGGGGGAAGGTGGAGGTTATGCATAGATTCAATGGCTATAAATAGGACCACAATAAGGTACAGATTCCTAATCCCAAGAATAGAGGATCTTATGGATTGCCTAGGTGGGGCAATTTACTTCACAAAGTTAGATGTGAAAAGTGGTTATCACCAAATTAGGGTGAAGGAAGGTGATGAATGGAAACTGACATTCAAGACCACAGATGGGTTATATGAATGTCTTGTGATGCCATTTGGCCTCTCTAATGCTCTGAGCACATTCATGAGGCTCATGAATGAGGTGCTCAAGGATTTTACTGGAAATTTTCTGGTTGCATACCTTGATGATATACTGATTTTTAGTAAAACAAGAGAGGAACATATCAGACATGTTGAGGCAGTATTGAAAAGGTTACATGAGGAGAAGTTGTCCATTAACCTTGAGAAGTATGAGTTCTTTAAACAAGAACTAGTTTACTTGGGCTTTGTAGTGTCCAAGGGGTCTTTGAAGATGGACAAAGACAAAGTTGCTACAATCTTGAACTGGCCTCAACCTACCACAGCCACAGAGGTAAGGAGTTTTCATGGCCTTGCCCAATTTTATAGGAAGTTTATTAGGAATTTTAGTGGGATATGCTCACCTTTGATGGATACCATAAAGGGTGGGGTGAAGACTAAGTTCAGATGGACAGTAGAAGCAGGGAAAGCATTCAAGTTGTTGAAGAAACAAGTGGCTACTCAACCAATCCTCCAATTACCAAGATTTGAGAAGTTATTCACCATTGAGTGTGATGCTAGAGGGTTAGCAGTAGGAGGGGCATTGAGTCAGGAAGGTAGGCCTATTGCCTTCTTTAGTGAGAAGCGGAATGAGGCTAAGAAGAAATATTCTTCTTATGATTTGGAACTATATGCCTTATTCTAATCATTGAGAAAATGGAGGCACTATTTTTTGTCCAAGGAATTTGTTGTATTCATTGATAACTAGGTCCTTAGCTAAATTAATACATAAGAAAAGCTGAGAAATAGACATTTGAAGTGGATGGAATACTTGCAGGCATTCACTTTTACTATCAAAAACAAGAAGGGTCAACTCAACAAGGTGGCAGATGATTCGAGCATGAGATTGTTAATAGTGCAAGAAGTCCACTTAAATAGCATTGGGATTGAAATTTTTAGAGACCTATACAAATCAGATGAGGAATTTGGTGATGCCTATAAGGTATGTGTTGATTTTGAGAATAATTTTCATAGCAAGCTCTCTAATTTTACTTTGTAGAATGGATTTTTGTTCAAGGGAAACTAGTTACATGTACCCAAAGCGTCAATGAGGATGAACCTCATCCAAGAGAAACATAATGGCTCTCTAAGTGGTCACTTTGGTAAGGACAAGACCATGGAATTGTTCCAAAGGTTCTACCATTGGCCAAAATTGATGAAGGATGTCACCAAGCATGTAGAGAAGTGTGTTGTTTGCATGAAGGCAAAAGGAGGAATGAGTAATGTAGGGTTTTATAAGCCTCTACCAGTCCCTAATAGGCCATGGGATTGTGGAAGTGTGGATTTTATAGTGGGATTACCAAAAAATAAACATGGGTATGATAGCATTTATGTATTTGTTGATAGATTTAGTAAAATGGGGCACTTCATCCCATGTAGAACTACTAATGATGCTAGCCACATAGCTTATTTGTTTTTCAAAGAGATTGTAAGGATTCATGGCCTTCCTTTGAGTATAGTCTCTGATAGAGATGCAAAATTTATGAGTCATTTTTGGAGAACTTTGTGGACAAGGTTGGGTACTAACCTATCTTTTGGTTCATCTTACAACCCTTAGACTGATGGTCAAACTAAGGTGGTAAATATGGTGTTGGGTAACCTAATGAGGTTCCTAACCAAGGAATATGGGCAGAATTGGGACATGGTCATCCATCATATGCTTATAATGTTAGAAAGAATAGAATGACTGGTAAAATCCCATTTGAGGTTATTTATGGCATACACCCTAGGGGTGTTTGTGAACTCAGGGATATTTTTGGGATGGAGTACAGAAGTGGCCAAGTAGAATATTTCACCCATACCATGAAAGAGATCCAAGACCAAGTGAAAAGGTAGATCAAAGATAGTCAAAAAAAGTTGAAGGCCAGGGTTGATGAAAGGAGGAAGGATGTTCAGTATGTAGTAGGGGACTATGTCATGGTCCACTTGAAAATATCAATGCTTCAGAAGGGTGTACCTACCAAACTTCAGATGAAGAGGCTGGGACCTTTCAAGATCTTGGAAAAATATGGAGCTAATGCATATAAGGTGGACTTACCATCAGATTTGAGTATCTCTCCAATATTTAATGTCCAAGACTTGATTTAGTTCAGAGGATAGATGGATGAGATCACTCCAACCAGCCAGGGGGTCAGTGAAGATATGGGGGTTGTTGTCTTACCTCCCAAACTTCAGTTGTTGCCTGATAAAGTGCTAGGCTCTCTGTTGAAGAAGACTACTTGACACACAGTTCACATGGAGCAATTAATTTAGTGGAAGGATAGACCAGAGTCAGAGGCTTCTTGGATTGCTGAGGAAAAATTCAAAAAGGTGGTCATTTCAGAGGATCTCTTGTCTACAGGAGTGACATAGCTCTTCCTTTTTGGGGGATTATGGTGCAGGAGCACCTAGGTAGGATAGTGTAGAAATTTTACCTAGGGTTTTTCTCCTTCTTTATTTTGGCTTGTAGTGGGTCTAGCTAGACCACTAGTTGAATAAAGGGACCAAGAGTCCTAATGTGTGGATGTTTGTAGGAAGATAGGTCTTGATAGGTCCTTGGTGACCCCTAGGTCCATTAAGGTCCAATTAAGGAATCTTGTGGAAAAATGATACAAGAGAGGGACTAGAGGTCCTTTTTGATGTTTTTTCATCATATTTAGTGGATTGGAAAAGTTTGGATATGGTTTGACTAATTTTGGCAATCAAACTCAAAAGTTGCCAAAAGTTGTCAATGTTGTCATTGACAACATTGACAGCTTTTATGTCAAGTTTACATCTTAGATAAAATTGTTTAGTTAACTATCTAAAACCAACCATTTAGTGTTTTGGGTCATCTATATAAGACCATCCTCAAGATTTGTGAAGGGTTGGAAAGTTTGAGAAATTTCATGTACGGGCTGTACTAAGTAATAACAGTGATTGTATGTTTGTTTTAAGGTGATCGGATAATGTAATGGATTGAGATTTCTTATGTAAGATTTGTTTTAGGTAATGTAAATTATTTTTTAACATCTTATGGTGTTAGATTGGTAGACTCAATATTTTTAATTGTTTGTATAAAATGTTTCAAATTTAACCCAGTCACTGGTTTGATTTGAGCATGCTTGCAAATGGGGTCTTAGCTTTCTTTTCCACCATGGATTTTGCCTGGGCTCTTGGATTATGAAATTAGACTCCATGTACATTGTGTACATAGTAGGATGGACCTACGAAGTGGTGGAAAATATTTTTAAGATGATGCCCTAGGCGAGCCAAAGTGGCATGGCTAGGGTTCATCAATGATTACAGAGCTAGATAGAGGGATTGAAACCATCCATAGCTTCAATCAATGAATGTGGGGAGGTAAGTGAGTCAAGGGAAGAACCCCAACCAAGAGGATAAGTTGGAAGGAGTTATTTTATTGGCCAAGAAAGTTCATTTCTTGTGCAGATAGTAAAGGAGGCCTAAAACCCTAAATTTTAGGCATGAAAGTAGGGAGGACTATACAGACACTTCTGAGGGTTAGGACCTGGAAAATATCTAGTGTATTTATAGAGGGTGTCTAGATCCTAAATCTATTTGGAAATTTTTAAGACATTTTCTCAAGATAATGCAGAAAAGGTGACCAAATAGTGATAATTGCTTGTAGCCCTATTTTGGAGGTAATTGCATGGGTTCTTGGAGCTCATTTAGGTTTTTGATGCAAAGTGAGTTTGCAGAGGTTGAAATTGGTCCTATTGACACCTTTGAATACTACCTTTCCAATTTTTTAATGTTTTCAATCCATTTGGACCATATTGTAAAAATGGAGCAAGGTAGACCAATTTGGGTCTAGAATAAGGTTTCCAAGGATTTGAGTTCTACTTTATTGGTGTTCACTAGTTGAAGGAATTAGGATCTTGTGATAAGATACCTAAGGAGCCTAGGGTTAGTGAAAGAAACCTAGTAAGTTAGTGAGTGACCTAGGAGACCCTAGAAGAGGTCTATAAGGAGTAAGACTAGTGCTACATCACACCCCTTTGTCCTTGTTTTGTTTCTCTCTTGAATTGGCTTGCCTCTCTTGCCTTCTAATATTTTCATCAGCTTTCATTGCCAACTTGTAGCAATATTCAAGAGTCATTGGTGTGGCCATGATAATTTCATCTTTGATATTGTACCTTATCCCTCCAAGATAACTAGCCACCTTCTCTTCCACATCTTCATCATGAGAGGTTCTGATATCAAGTTTGTGGAATTCCTCTGTATACCTTTGGACATCCATGTCCTTCTGCTTCAACCCTTGAATCTTCTTGAAGAGTTGAACCTTTTTGTCCTCACATAGAAACTTCTCCCTCATTTTGGTCATCATTTTATGCCATGATGTGATCTTTGGTAGAATTTTCTTCCACCTTTCTACTTGTAGGCAATCCCACCATAGCAATGCATGACCCTTAAGTCTTGATTTTGCAATCTTCACTTTATTCTTGTCTTCAATGTCCTCATAGTCAAAGTCATTCTCAACAACACTGAACCAATCAAGGAGCACTCCCCCATCTATCTTCCCATTATACATTGGTATCTCTACCCTAACTTTGGATTCTCCTCCTTTAACTCCCTTCATGATCTTCACTAGTCTAGCATCCTCAGGATCCAACCTTTCTTCATCAGGTTCCTATTCTAATTCACCTTCATAATCACAAGGGTCTGAATCCCTCTTCTCAACAGGATTGGTCAAACTTTCAATGAATTCTTCCAATCTCTTGTTCTTTTCTTTTTGCTCCATCACCATCCTAGCAAGCTCCATGTTTGTCATCTTTGGAGGCATATTTTGAGCCTCTTAATCAAAGTCTTCAAACTCTTCTTTAGACATGCACAAATAAATTTTCTCCCAAGTTCTTACTCGCTTTGATATAACTTAGAGTAGAGGATAGGGTAGTGGGATTCTTGACAAAATGGAGGGATTGAACATATAAGGGAAATACAAGGTTCAAAGGCACACTTCCCAAGTAACTCAAAAGGAGATTTCAACCCAATACATTGAATCAAGGTTTCTAAATCCACAAGGGACTAAATTTAACCAAATTCAGAAGCAATCAACTTAATATGGAGTCAAATTCTATGGGCTATGCACAAAGGACCTGAATTTAGCCAAGAGGCCTAATTGTAGTGCATTAGGACAACAACAACCTTCCAAAGCCCATCAATCCAAAAAATTATAAATTACTTGGAAAATAAATTAGGTTTTTGGATACCCTTTATCAATTTTTAAAACATATATAAAGAAAGAGGTAGGTTGTTTTGGACCATACCCTGCTGTTACAACCTTGGGACCTAAAAAATGCATAAAAAATAATACTTTTACAAAGGAACTATATCATAAAATTAACCAAAAGACTCCAACTCCTGTATAGTAGTTAATTATGTCGTAAAACACTTAAATCTGAAAGGTATTAGTCTCAGACCCTTGGTAACATCAAAAGCCCCAAATTAGGCTTCTCAAACCCTCCAAAACTAGGGCTTCTTCAATCTGGACTCTCCCAGCAAATTCTCAACCATCCAGAGGTTGATTTACCATTCCTTAAACATAACCAAGTTCTTACCAACATAAAATGTACCCCTCAGGATGCCCAATATGCTTCTGCTATAGAATTCCAAGCATTTTCATGCTTCTTAACCCTGCAACAAACACCAAATGGAGATCTCCTACAACATATGATGGACTTTATTGCATATTTAGTGTTAGATATATATGATACAAATGTTTGATTCATCCCCAAGTTAAAGTGATTACAAAAAGGGGATGAATCTCATTCCATGCCTCTAAAACAATGCAAAACTATGCTCTATCAAACCATAATCTGAGACTTTCAAAGTAGACCTAATATAAAAGAACCGAAAATGGATCTAAAGGAGTTTACAAAAAAATAAATGTATATGAAATGAACTAGATCCACTGAAACATTCAAAAGATCAATGAAATGGCAAAAAATTAACTCTTTATTGCTTCAAACTAGAGAAATCTATACATTCTCCATTCCAGTTGTACTGTCTTCTTCCATGATCTTTCAAGATCATATACAAATGCCTCCCCACTGATTTAACCAATTCCCATTGGTTCTTTTGGGATTACAAATGAATTTACATGATTAATTCCATTTTTTATCCTAAACTAAGTAACCGTTAAGATTCAAATATTTGAATTCTTAACTTACATAATTTCAAAAATTTAAGCACTCTATCATATAAAACTTATTAAACCTTATTCATAGGGTCTATTTGAATCCCTTAGATACTTTATAAATCCTAATTAGACCCTTTGGGCTCTATTGACCCAATTTATAATATTTTTCATTCCCTAGCCCTCTACCTGGACAAATAGGACTTGACAACATTTCATTGCATTCTTTATTACAAATTGTCATTATTAATTCCAATACACCCCAATGCACATGTAGGAATGTTTTTATTCCTTTTTCTTTGACTGGATCCATGGTGACCTTAAGGTGACTTCATAGGTGCTCCTGGACCAAATCACCATTGCTCGAGTCATAGGTATAGTATCAGGTTCATGATACACAAAGTTCCTATAGTCTTCAAGCTCTTTATTCCTCTTTTCTTCACATTTTTATTCAAACTCATCAATCTTGACATGTACACTTTCTATTATTTTATGAGTAGTAAGATTTAGACATTTGTATGCTTTGCTTTTACATGAGTAACCTAGGAATATTCCTTCATCACTTTTTGTATCTAGTTTTCCATTTCTTTCTTCCTTCAAGATGTGGCATCTACTTCCAAATAATTTGAAAGAATGAAAATTAGGTTTATAGCCATACCATAATTCAAAATGTGTCTGGTTACTACTTTTCTTTATTTGAACTCAGTTCAAGGTGAACACTCTAGTGCTGATGGCCCACTTCCAGTATTTTACAATAACATTCTTTTAAATCATTAGGGTTCTGAAAAAATCCATAATGAATCTGTTTCTTCTTTCTGCTATTCCATTTTTCTGTAGTGTACAGGGATAGATACCTATCTTTTGATTCCTCTCTCATTATTGAATTCATTGAACTCATTAGAAATGAATTCTCCTCCTTGGTCAAATCTTAGGCATTTTAGTTTCTTTCCTGTTTCATTTTCAATTCTTGCAAGATACCATTTGAATTTCTAAAAATCTTTTGATTTCTCTCTAAGAAACATGACAGTCATCATTCTAGAATGATCATCAACAAATAGAATAAAATACTTCTCTCTAGTATATATTGTTGTTCCAATTGGTCCACATAGGTCATTGTGTACCAACTCCAAGACTTCATCAGTATTGTAATTCTTGCTTTTGAAACTTGTCTTGCTCATCTATCCAATTTGACATTGTTTGCATATTGCTAGCTCGGGTTTCTTCAAAATAGGAACACCTCTGACTCTCTTGTTCTTTCTTATGTTTACCAGATTATCAAAATTTACATGACACAACATTTTGTGCCATAACCAACTTTCTTTTACTTGTGCAATAAAAAATGAACCTTCAGTAAGATCAAGATAGAATAGATTACCTTTTGTTTTCCTTCCAGTTCCAACTAGATTCCTTTTACCATCCAAGAGCTTAGCCTTACCATTCATGAATTCTACCTTAAAGCCAATTTTGTTCAGCTATGATACACTAAGTAGATTTCTCCTCAATCCTTCAACCCAATAAGCATTATCACATTTGATTCCTTCTGTCAGAATAATGAAACCTTTTCCTCTTATAGGGAAAGGTTCATCATTCCCAAAAATGACACTCCCACCATCATAGTGTTCAAGATGTTCAAATTTTCTCTTATAACCAGTCATGTGATGAGAACAACCACTATCAATTATCCATGTGTCATTTTTATTGATGTGTGAGAAAAGTGTTGTCTTTTCATCTGACTCATCTGACTCATCCTTAATAGCAATATAAACCATTTCATCTTCTTCTTCATCATTGTCAGAATCTTTGGCAATATAAAAAGACTTCTTAACTTTATCCTTGTAGATTTTGTAGTTCTTGAAATCTTTCTTGTTTTTGAATTTGTTTAACTTTTTCTCATCTTTGTCTTCTTTTTTCGGATACTTTGTAGCAATGTGACCAACGTCATTGCATGAAAAACAAATTAATGGTATTTTTCCTCTGTATTTTCCTTTTACGGCTCTTCTTGCAATTAATGCTTCAATGATGTCAAGATCTTCATCATCAGATTCATCATCACTGTCACTTTCAATCTTCTTCCCTTTTGAGTATCTATCCTTCTTACAAAGGTTTAATTTAGCTTTGAATGCAGACTCAAGATTGCTAGAGCTAGGAGAGTAATTGTCACAATTGTCTAGCTCAAAAGTTGTAAGCCTTCCTACTAATGTATCTAGAGTTATATCTTTATTGCACCTCATCTCTTGAATAGATGGAACTCTAATAGCATATATAGGAAGCAAAGTTCTTAGTACCTTATTTACCACTATTGTATCTTCAATTATTCCACCTCCACCTCTGACGACACTCACAATTTTCTTGATTCTTTCACTATATCTTTTAATGTCTTCTCCTTATTTTATTTTCATCTAGTCAAATTGTCCTCGTAGACTTTCTACTTTAGCTCTCTTTACATTTGCATATCCTCCATGAATGTCCTTTAATTTCTTCAACATATCATAGGATGTAGGGTAGTCCTTGACTTTAGCAAATTCAAAGTAGCTGAGTGAAGAAGCTATATCAATCATCATTATGCTATGAAGCTTTTGTTCCATCATCTATTCCACAGTCATAGTCATTGTTGGTTCCACATATTTTCTTTCCAAAAATTGCAAATGAGCATCTCTGATAGTAGATAGATGTATCTTCATCAACTCTTACCATGCTAGGAAGTTGTCTTTGTTTAGATTTGGGATTTCCCTTCTGTAAGACATCTCTGATCTTTAGCTTAGGTCTTGAAACCTTCTCTGAAAGAAATTGAAGCTCTGATACCAATTTTTTGAAATGAGATAAGTAACTGAGAGGGGAGGGGTGATCAGTTACTCCAAAACAAATCCTTTGTCCCTTACATGTTTTAAATACTTTAACACTGTTACGCAATTAATTAATATATTCTTCTATAACTCAAGTGTGAAAGAAATCTTTATAATATCCAATGCAATTATACTTTAATGATTAAGTGAAGAAACATAAAGCATAAAAAAAATAACATATACATATGTGACACCAAGATTTAACGTGGAAACCCAATATTGGAAAAACCACCAATGTAACTTGTTACTATTTTTCACTCTTCTGAAGTGAGCCCTGTTAGGAGCCAACCCTATTAAAGGTTACAATAACACACTGTTAGGTGTGACCTTGTTAAAGGATTTAATTTCCCTGTGAGGAGTGGCCTTGTTAGAGGTATTCAACACTTCAGCATAGAAATGATACCTTGTGAGAGGATTTACAAAAAGACTATTAAGTCTACTCTTTTAAGAGATTTGAGATCACTGCTACAATTGTTAGAGATTAAAAATGAATTGAACTACATGTGTAAGCAACTATCTTTGTTGATTTAGATCTCTATTCCTATTATGACTGGATCCTTCCTGATCAAATGTTCTATTGCAACTATGAGTGATATGTACTCAATCAGAATCCTATTTGATTTTTCCTTCACTCTTCATGTCACAAAATTCCACACTTCTTGTATTCAACTTTACACACTCAATTTCTCTTATTTAATCCAAACTTGACCTTTCATATATATGGTAAGCCATGTCAATTTGGCTTGGATATACTTCTAGATAATAAATAATAATTTAGTTAGCCTCATATAACTATTTAATTATAGGATCTAAATCACTATTAGTCGGCTGCCACTGAATGCCTGACCATGACTAAAATGCCCAAGTGACTCGCTCAACACTAAATTTCTTCAATACCTAGCTGAACTCGGTCAACACTAAAACAACTCATTATATTCACCACTTGTGCTCAGTCTGAATGTAGACATTTGTGTAACATCACCACATAAGTGTAAATACATGTGTAACATCAATGACAATACACAATTGAATAATTGTCTTCAACAACATTAAGCCCAGATCCATTGTCAATTAATGTTCTACAAATGATACTATGATTAATAGAAACATCAACCATAAGAGCATCATATTGATTATACACCTCAACAAAAGGTAAATCATCATTGGTAAACTCAATAAGAGGTACACAAGGCATAGTATGCATGCACTCCAAAAATGAATTAATATTCTCTTGGTTAGGAGGAAAAGTAGGAAGGATAGATAAATCCTTTGCAATGCCTCATAATATCTCAAGGAAGTTTGAAGTAATTCCTATACAAATATCTTAGCGGGAGTAGCACATAATTGTTCAACTAAGTCATAGTCCTGAAAGGAAGATGGAAACCTAGGTGCTTGAGGAAGCATAGGTTGAGATGGAGGTAAAGGAACTAGAATAGTAGGCTGCGGGTTATTCTATGTGTGATAAGCATGTGAAACTGAATCCGTGTTATCAAAGAAATCCAAAGGATCTATAGGTTTACCCTTAATTGTTATTTAAGGAAATCCTTTTACCATCAACAAAGGTTTAGTATATAAAATTCTAGGTGCATCAATGTTACAAATAGTGGAAAATGAAGGTAACCATTCTCACACCCTATGGTAAAGGTCAATTGAAGAGGTTGTAGAGGAGGATGAAATAGGAATAGGATAAATGGAGATCTTATTCAAAAAAAATCATCCTCACTTCCACGTACCTTATTAGGGGATCTATCCTATTTTGCAATAAAAGATTCATCAAAGTTTTCAAAAAAAAAATCGTACATGTTGAACACAAAGTACCACTACAAGCATGAAAAATGTAAATCTTTTTGTATTTTTAAAGAAATTTTGTGATTTTTTTTTAATTTTATTTTTTAAATATAAATGCAAGAGCATAAAAGAAATATATTTTTATATGCATGTGATATCTAATATAAAATACAAATCTAACACCAAAAAGAAAGAGTTGTCGTAAATGGGTTCACCAAAATATATGGTGGGAAATATATGGAGAGGGTTTAGAACAATGGGGGATTGCACATAAAAGAGACCCTATGCCTCTATTAACCACATACATTTAATTCTAATGACAAGGAATATAAATATGGAAATTTTTGCAAAAAATAATGAAATCAGATAGCAGGAAATACATACCTCATAACATAGCATATATGGAAATACCTGTTTTCTAGTGTCTGTATCGAGTTTCTGGAAATTCTTCAACTAGATTTGCAACGAAATCACAGAGGTGGAGAAAACCTGGAAATATTTTTATTTTCTAAGCCAGATTGACCGTGACCATAATACAGGGGCACAATTGTGCCCCTTGATGTCGACCTTGACCTGCACTGCTCCGAGGGAAATTTTGTTCATGGATCGCAAAAGTTTTCCAAAAAGGGTATCCAAATCTTCTCTAAAACTCCCAAAACAACAACTTTAGATATCTAAAAATGGTTTTTTTGGTTGGCTATATAGGGTTTTGCCTTAGTCAAACCCCCATTTTGGTAATTTCCACATCCATGAATAGACGAAGGCAATAGAATATGAGTGTGTTGCTCGTAGGAAGATCTTTGAATGTGCAATGCCAAGATCTAATCCTTAGATTGAAACCCTAGCATGAATTGAAATGAGAGAGAAATGCATAGATTTGAATATGATAAAGAAAGCATACCAATCCCCCAAGGCTAAAGAACTCCTACCAAACTCACAATTCATAGTTGCTACCCCATGATTGTATCTTTTGAATGCTTGAATGTTGAAAGTAGTAGGTGAACGAATAAGGAAGGCTTGAAGAACTATTTCTTGCTCCAATGAATGCCCACAATAAATTGTCCACAAAATGGTTTTTTGCATCAAGGCATCATCATATCTTGTCCTCCCATATTGCATTCTTTCTTCATCATCTCATCATCATTGTATATCATCATGTCATCGTGTGTCAAATGAAGGCAAGAAGAGAGTGCTTATATAGAGATTTTGAGATAAGCCTCCTAGGGAAATGTGAGGGCCCCTAATTCAAATTTCACCTTGAATTATGGTCCAATCAAAATAGCCAACTAAGGAGGAAATTCATTAATCAAATTTTGAATAAAAACCCTTCCGCGTTCGGATCTGGGGGCCAATTTTGAGTTTAGGACCCCGCTATGATCCAAATTTGAAAGCGGGAACCAAAACCCGACATAGGTCAAGGTCAAACTTGGCCATGACCTAGGTCAAGGTCGACCTTGACCTTGACCTAGTTTAGGGTGGACCTCAACCCTGACCTAAGGTTTCAGGCTACTGAACTTAGAGTGCTAGTGAACTTAAGGTTTCAGGCTACTGAACTTAGAGTGCTAGAAGAGATGTGATGAAGGCTCAAAGGACCAGTACATAGGTCCTACCTAGAAAATGGATCCATGTAGAAGGAAACCAAGGAGAATCCTCAGAATCCTAACCCGAATTTCACCTAGAAACAAATAATAACCAAGTGTAGATGCATCCTAAATGCAAATATATCATGTAAATGCACTAAACGAGGGTGCTAAACCTAACAACATGGAAGTGCTTCTATTTTAAGATGATACAATATTATAATAAGAATGAGAATCTTGAACTGAAAGTTTATATTGATGTAGATTGGGTAGGAAATTTTGATGATAGAAAGAGTACAAGTAGTGGTGCATTCTTTCTAGGAGAGAGATTAGTATCTTGTAGAAGAAAGAAACAAAACTATATTTCTCAATCTACATCAGAAGCTGAATATGTTGTAGTAGGAGTTAATTGTTCAAACATAGCATGGATCAAGAAATTGTTGAAAGATATGAAGGAAGAAATCACCAAGCCAGTTTTTATTTTTTGTGATAACACAAGTGTTATTAATATATCAAAGAAGACCAAGCATATTTTTATCAAGTATCATTACTTGAGAGAGCTAGGTCAAGACAAAAAAGTGAGATTGAAATATGTGAATACAAAGGAATAGTTAGCATATATATTTACTAAAGCATTACCTAAGGATGCACATGAGTATCTGAGTGGTAAATTAGGGGTTATTCCCCTAGTTGAGGCTAACTTAGATCAAATAGAGTGATTGCATCAAATGTATTACCTAGAATATCTAACAAATTGATGAAAAAGAGGTCACACTTTATGAGTTTCCTAAAGATGTGAAGAGTAATGCACAAGATGTTGATCAATCATAAGAAAGATAACAGATGGAGCATATAGTTCATAAACCTAACATAGAGATATCTACATGGTGAAGATGTATGACCTTGGCATTGTTGTCAAAGAGGGAGAGATCTATAAGTTATATAGAGGGAGAGAAAAATGAGGGAGAAAAGACTTTAAGAGAGATAAGTATAGAGAGAAATATATCAAAGAGGGAGCTGATATTTGCATTGGAGAGAATCAGAATGAAGCTAAGGACATTTAACAAAAATATGTTAAGAATAATATACTTTTTGAATTGCTAGGTAGCCTTTCATGTGTTGTTTGCATGTAGTGTTTACTATTAATGCCAAAGAGGGAGATTGTTGGTTCAAGCTACAATTGAAACAATTGTTATATTTTCATTGATGTCAAACCTTAAATAGTAAGTTATTTTCTATCTAGTAAAGTACCTTATCAATTGATTGATGAAGAATATTTGAAAAGAAGATATAATAAGAAGACCTAGTGAAATGGTTGAGGTATGAGAAACTAAAATGGGTACTTCATTAAGATTTCACATTGGTAAGGTAATATGTTATTTATCTTTAACACTGGGTGTGGAATAGAAGACTAAAATATTAGTCTTGACTAATAAAAGGAGCAGAAGATTAAGGAACTTATGTTTGTGCCGAGTGATATGAGTATTGACCAAGTGCCAGTACATGCCGAGAAAATATAGTGCCAACCGAGCATTAGTATTTACTGAGTTATCTAGTGATGACCAACAAGAAGAACACAATCATGTCTAAGTGTCAATATTTTATAGTTTGAGAATGATTTGAGATCCTAGCCGACATAGTTGAATTCTTTGGATATGTAAAGTGTATTTAAGATAAGGATGATCGTTGTGGAGAATTTAATGAGCATTTAATATATTTCTAACCATTACTATGTATGGACTCAAGAAGGAGTTTTGAGATGTATCTAAAAATTGGAAGAAAAATGAAATGTTGGAATGATTCATTGGACCTAACCAAACCCTAAGATCTATGGTGATGATTAAGAGGAAAAATATCTAGCTACATAATCAGAGAGGTATAAGATTAACCTAATTGCAGGTTATGTACATAAAGGTTGTTTTAGTTGATTGAAAAACCTAAGAAGAAGGATGAGAAGGCTGAGAAGAGTAGTATAGAACTATGAAGTGGTGATTTCTTGATAGATTTCAAAGAAGATCTGAAAGATAGAGATGAAATTGGAGGCCATTCAATGAATTGGCATTTGAGGAAAAGTGGATATGTATCTGCAAAGTGAGTTGTATGTTTAAAATCAAATGTACTATTAATTTCTAACCATCATATCAATCAAAATCCTTTAATCAAGGTTGAACTATAGTCATACTATAAATCCTTTAATTGAGGTGACATTCTAATGGAATGATATAAGTCCTCTAACAAGGCTCACTTTTCACATGGTGATTAAATCCTTTAACAGTGTCACAGCTAACAGTGTGTATTGTAACCTTTAACAGGGTTGGCTCCTCACAGAGCTCACATTAGAAGAGTGAAACATAGGTGGCATGTTACTGGTGGTTTTTCCCATATTGGGTTTCCATGTTAAATCTCAGTGTCATACTTGTGTGAATGTTATTTGATGTGTTGTACTATTAAGAGTTTTATATTTTGCAAGTTGATTGCTCTAGGATAGTGGAATGCAAGTTTATGTTACTTATTATATGCTATAGAGATCAAGTAGATTGTTGAGTAGATCTAAGTTGGTTGAAGTATTTAAAAGTTCAATTGGTACATCTCGACCTAAGGATAATTAATTCACCCTTCCCCCTCTCAGTTATTCTAAATCATTCTAACATTTCTAGGGGTCTTAAGGGGTCATAAAGGGTGTTGGTATGAACCCTTAGGATCCCTACAATGTATAATTAGGCCTTTCTAATGAGTTATAAGGGGTACAAGAATACATTAATGTGTCATAGGACCCCATTGGATCCCAACCCTGCAGGTGCAAAATCCTCTGATCTTGCCTACTCAATGCTAGGATTATTCAACTATCTTGGCCAATAAATGATAGTGATCAATTATGATCCTCCTCTCCTACACTTTCGGCTCTGTAGAACCAAGGTTGGTAAACCTATACCTTAATTAGAATTCCTAGCTTAAGGCTTTTTATAGAAGATAACAATGTGTGAAATTGAATGATCTCTTCAAGATGACAAATTATTTCCTTGAATTAGATCGAATCAACTTTACAACTATAGAATTATTGAATGCTTTGAGAATGATTCAAAATGAAAACCTATACGAATGCTTTGATAAAATTTCTTTTTGGAATAGTGCTTGAAATAGAATGAATGATGAGTAGAAATAAAACTTTAAACTTAGAACCAAATGCCTATTTTCCAATAATAGATAGGATCAGTGTTTGTTCCAACTTGGGAAATAGAGTTAATCTAAATCAAGTCCTATGTACAACCTTGTAAGATAGTAAATATTCCAATACCATAAATAATTCAAATGTTATCAATGTAAAGAAATTAAGCCTACTTATATCCTTGTTAATCCAAGTGAAATTAACTTCCTTGGCTAGAAGAATGATGAGTCAATTTAATGGCTATCTTTTATAATACTTTTATTGTCTTTTTAACAAGTTTACTTATCGCTGATACTTCAACTTATGGGTTTTATATATATTTTATGTATGAAAAGGACATAAGTAGGAAGGTAGATGGTAAAAAGGTTATGGAAGTATGATGCTTGAAACTCATGATCTTATATGATAAAATGCAGAAGTAATATACTGAATGAATGAGATTAAGTTTAATACTTTCTTTTGAATATTGTGTGTGTGTGTGTGTGTGTGTGTTGAAGATGGTATGTGTGCGATAATCCTTTTGCAGGAATCAATGGAGTAGTTCTAAAGTTTAGCATTGTGGCACTGAAGAAGTCAAGGTCGGTTGCTCTCACCATAGACCTCAGGCTAAACCAGTCAAGAGAACATGAGCCAGGTGAAGCATTGTTGCAAGATCTCTGTGGGAAGACTAGGTCAATACATTTTACTTTTGCATGCTACACACGGATCTAGAGCCATCATGTGCTACATTCTAGGATAATTTACTTATTAACTGCAATATACTATTATGAGATATTTTGTATTGATTAGGATCCTCATCTGATGGAGTGATCCTAGATTTAGGTTGTAGTGGTAGTTTTCCTTTAAATAAGTTGACTGTTGAAACTCTAGGTGTCGAAGAATCAGTTAGTTTTCTATAATCATTTTGTAATTTAGTTGTAGAATAAATACAAACTTGTTGTTACATGTTATGATCATGCTTTGCAATTAAATGAGATCTTCAGTTTTTCATCTTTGAGTTTTATTCTATTCACTTATCCATGGGGGCCCACATGGGAGGTGAAGTAGTTCATAGTCAGTAGGAACTAGTTTCAGAGTTATCAGTAGGAATTAGTTTAGAGTTCATTCAAAGCATCTAGGACTCTGTTGCTCCTACAACCATTGGTAACAGAACTATTGGTTGTTCCTATAGCATAAGTAAATAGTTGAGTTTACTTTCATAATGTGTTTTTCTTCAAAGCTTTAGATTAAATTTCTCATTCTAGTTCCTAGTTTAGTATCTCTGTAAGCTTGTTAGTTTTGAGTAGGAAGTGATGACCTCTAATATAGATTAGAGCATATAATTTGTAGACACTATTTGAAGTTTACATCCCTGGTTGACTATTCAATGATTTCAGCATATTATTTCTAGTATGATAACTGGCATGTTTTGTTACAAAGTCATTGTCAAAAGGATGCATAAAACTTAAGTGCAAAGGTATTATACTAAGCAGCCATTTTTGGCACTGGTACCGGGCAATGGTATCAATCTGATCTATCCTAGAGTCATTGTCTTAGATTTAGATTAGGATTTATTTTTATGCATAGGAGAAGAGATCACCTTGGGCATTTTCTCCCTTAGAATTATTAGGCTGGACCTCTTGAATTATTTACCAATATCTTTAACCCTGAAATTGAGGAACCCCAAGTTGCGAATGAAGAAGTTGAAGAACAATTTGAGAATGTATTTGCTGATGCATTTGACCACATACCATCATCATCATCATCCTCATCTAAAGAATCCTTGCATCTAGATGAACTTTTTTCTGAGCCAGAAGATCTATTGCAGCAGCCAAGGCCTCCTCAAAGGATGGCTCAACCAACCTAACCTTTCCTTATTCCTCCTTAATAGGGAAACCAAAATTTGAAGAACATACCCTCTGCGGCATTGCCCAAGTTCTATGGCCTCATCATCAAAGACCATGAGGCCTTCCTCTTTGAGTTTGACATCCTTTATAGAAGCTATGAATATACAACTGATACACATAGGCTCAAGTTGTTTCTGTCGACTCTGAAAGAAGCTACTCTGAGATGGTTTAAGGGCCTCGGTGCCAATGCTATAGCAGATTGGACTGCTATGAGAAACATGTTTCTTTCTGAATACAAAGAGTACTATCGGGGGCATGACTAAAAGGGTGATGATATATTCAGGATGACACAGAAAGAGGACAAGACCCTGGAGGATTATGTCTCCAGGTTCATGTTCAACCTGTAGCATAACACTCAGCATTGATTGAAGGAAGAATCTTAGAAACACCTTTTTCTCAAAGGTGTCAATGAGAGGAGAATTGAGGCTCTAGACCTAATGGCTGGTGGTGACATTACATAGAAAAATTGGGATGATATCAAGAATATCTACTTGAACTACTCTCGGGCCACTATAAAGAAGGGTAGGGGAATCAGAGACCTACCACAAAAGTCTGCTGGCTCCGGGGTGTCAAAGGTGGAGCTATCTAATCTTCTGTCTGACTTCAAGTAGGACATCATTATTGATGTCACTACTCAGATAGATACCATGCATATAAGGAGAAAGAAAGAAGATGCTAATGATGTGCTAGTTGAATATTGTCTAGACTACCACAAGAAGAAGAGGAGCTACAGTGCAAGACTATTTCAAATTTGGAGACACAGCCAATGCCCACTGAATTCAAAGCCATTGATGAAAATGGAGAGGTTTTCTATGTTTCCCAATGTAGGCCCTCATCCCTAAGAAAATATATTCCACAAGATCCTCTCCAAAATTTTAATAATAATAGTCAATGACAAAATTTTCAGAATATGGCCACCCAAGGGTGGCAGCAACCTCAGGAAGGTTGGAAACCACCCCAACCAGGTTGGCAGCAACCTCAGCAAGGTTGGCAACTGTTAGAGTAGTCGAGTATTGCTAATAATTAAATCAGTTAATTATTAGTTACCTACTCTTAGGTCATATGACCAGCCGCTAAGTGTTTTAAGCCTGCGGGGGCTGTCACAAAACGCGCCAGGGTTAAGCCCCCGGTGCGCGCCATGCGCCTGGGGGCCCAAATTTTTTAGCCCTTGGGGCTCTGTTTTATGCCTTTTAGGGCATTTTGGGGGTACCTGTCTGTTTTTTCTCTACAGGGAGCATACGGGGGTATTTTTCTGACTTCCATATACCATCGGAAAGCTCTTTCCAAGAACTTTCCAATGATGGAGGTTAGGGTTTTTGGTTCCACCATTTCGATAGCATTTTTTCTGTTGAAGTCTGATGTTGTGTTTTGCCTTCTGGGAGTCATATCTGGCTCATCTGGACTCCTTTTTTGGAAAACGAGATATCGTCAGAAAGATGATTCAGTGTACTATTCAGTGGTAGATGTATTTCTTCTAGATTTTGCTCTAGGTTTTCTCTCCTCTATGTTTTGTAGTTTATGCCCTCTGGTGGTTTGCTTGGTTCTATAGGTCCGGGGATCTCTTCTTCTGGTTTCATAGTTCACTCTTCTTTCTGACTTCTGAGCTTGCATGCTCTTTCTGATGCATTTGTTCTATAAACACACTGAGATAAAGTGCCATCTTCTGCATTTTTGGATCTTGTACACCTGGTTCAGTTGATGTACTCGCACTGTGTTATAAAGTTCCATGGGGGGATTATGATGCATTTGCCACTTTAGGCGCATCCACTTTTGTCAAGTGAGCGTACCTTCCATGACATTAGCCCATGTAGTCTGTGTCTGTGACACCACCCTTTATCCTATGTGTGTGCTTCTGTTGCACTATTGGTGTCCCTGGTTCTTCTTCTGCAGCTGTTTCTGGTACTACATTTCAGTGTTCCTGTCACCTCTCCCAGTTCAGCATTATGGGGGGGTTCACCTGTTGGTTCTATTGCTTCCTAGTTTGATTGATCAGCTCTTCAGACACTTGTCTTCTCTACCTGATCATGCACTTCAGTGGGGGTTCCAGCAGTATCTTCTGACAGAGTTTTCAGACATGCTTCGGAGATGCTTCTTGCTCTTTTCTTGTTCCTTTCTCTGGGACACCTTTTTCTCTAGATTGAAGGTTTTCTTCATCTAGTCTGCTTTGTTTTGGGTACCTGATCAGGCCTAGTTGCCGGGACCCATCTTTCCTGCTTTCTGCACTAGTTTAGCTTTTTTGCTTCTCCCTAAGTTACACTTAAGGGGGGGTGTTAGAGTAGTCGAGTATTGCCAATAATTAAATCAGTTAATTATTAGTTACCTACTCTTAGCTTAAGTTAGACTTAGGAAAGTTTCCATTTCCTGTAGTTTCCTTTTTAGGGCTTCGGTATTCTTTATAAGAAATCACCGCTTAGTTTTATTTACACAGAGATTGTATTGTAATTTCATTAGTGTTAATAGAAGCTTTTTTCTTGCATAATGATTTTCCTGTCTCTGGCCTATCGGCCGCCATAGCTGATTCTCTTCTATTTCTCTCTTCTGTCTTCTTTCTTGTAGCAGTGTTTGCATGCAGGTTTCTTGGGAAGATTTGATCATTATCAAATCCTACAGTAGCAACCTCAGCTGGGTTGGCCACAACCTCAGTAGGGTTGGCAGCAACCTTAGCAAGGATGGCAGCAACCTCAGCGGGGTTGGCAACAACCTCAATAAGGGTGGAAGAAACCTCAAAAAGGTTGGAAACAACCCAATCAATGGTCTAATCCATCCAATAAAAAATCCCTAATGCCTCTTGAACAATAAAAAGATATAATACCTCCTCCTATAGCTGCTAATAATCCTCCTAAGAAAACACAGCTGCCAGCACATCCTAATCCTAATCCCCATAGCAAACCACATGCTCAGTAGCAGAGCTATGCCTTAAATGATATCCATCTGACATAAGGAACCACTCTTAATTCACCTCAACCACCTATAATAATTGAGGTTGAAGAGCCACCTATTGACCAAGAAGATGTGCCAACTCCTATAGCCAAGGTGCCCCCATTTCCTCAAAGGTTAGCCAATCAAGCTGAACCCATAGTGAACCACACAGTAGCAGACTTGCTTGACCAATTGAAACATACAATAGTAATAATACCTTTACTAGATGCTATCAAAGAAGTCCCTATTTATACTAAAGCCATATAGGAAGCTTGCATAAAACAACCTAGAAGGAAGTAAAAGGATCCTAAAACCATTCATGTTGTCAGACAGCTGTCTGATCTTATGTTAGAAAAGTTGACTGTCCCCAAGTATTCTAATCTAGAAAGTCCTATGGTTATAGTTACCATCCAAGGTATACAAGTCCCAAACACCTTAGTTGATTTGGGTGCATCTATAAATGTCATGACCAAAGAAGTACTTTCCCATTTAAATATTTCTGGCCTCTGAGATACACCAGCCATTTTGCAACTTGCTGATAGCTCTACTTTTAAACTAGATGGGGTAATAGAAGATGTCATAGTTACATTACATTTCTGGGAGTATCTAGTAGACTTTGTTGTTCTCTCCCCTAAAGCCAATATGGGTGGGTATCCTCTCATTTTAGGAAGACCATGGTTAGCCAGTGTTGATGCCTTCATAGCTTTCCAGTCAGGGAAGATGACAATTTATAATGGCGTCCATACCAAAAACATGACCCTCTACTCCCCTACTCAACCTATGTTGCAAGATGAGGATGTCGTATGGCCAGAATTAGATGATCTTGATCTAGAAACCAATTCGATCCATCAGCTCATTGTAATTGATAGAGATCCATTTCCAACTGCTAAAGAGGAAGATGAGGTAATTAAATCCATTGTTACAAATGAATATGGTCGAAGTCCTCAGTGGTGCTCAGAGTCTGACTGTATCTTGGAAACTATTTTTCCATCTCCACATACATGTTCATACTCTATATCATCCCACTTTCTTCATTATTTATCACCACATGAGATGGTTTCTCTTCCAGTTTCCCAAATAACAATGGTAGATAAGGTGATTAAGGTTGAAGTCAGTCTGGGTAAAGAGTTTAATGTTAGCAGTGCTTTGTCACCCTCGCACAACAAAGCTATCCTAGATTCTATAGGAACATCAATAGGAATTTGACTAGGATTAAACTAACATGAAAGGGTTATATCCTAAACTTTGTACTCATAAGATCTACATTAGCCTAGATTATAAACCTGTATGATAGCCTTAGCGGAGAGTTAATCCTGTCTTGTGCGACATAGTTAATACTAAACTTCAGAAATTGCTGAATGCTAGTTTCATCTACCCCATTTATGATAGCCAATGGGTTTCACCCTTGGTCATTACTCCTAAGAAGGGAGGGAAATGGAGAGTCTATGTTGACTATAGGGAATTGAATACAACCACTAAGAAGGACCATTTTCCATTGCCCTTTATTGATCAAGTCCTTGATAATTTAGCTGGAAAGAAGTACTTTTCCTTCTTCGATAGTTTTAGTTGTTACAATCATATTCAAATAGCTCCATAAGATCAGGAGAAAACCACTTTCACTTGTCCTTGGGGGACCTTTGCATATTCTATCTTACCATTTGGTTTGTGCAATGCTCTGACCACTTTCCAATGAGCTGTGATTAGCATTTTCTCTAACATATCTGCTAATTGTATGGTGATCTATATGGATGACTTTATAGCCTATGGGAACACTTTTGAAGAAGTAAAGCTCAACCTCAAGAGAGTCCTCAAGTGTTACAAGGACTACAATCTCTCTCTAAATAGTGAGAAATGCTTTATGATGATGGAGGAAGGTGTCATTCTGGGACATTTTATTTCCTCACATGGCATCTAGGTAGACCCAGCCAAGATTTTAGTAATTAGTACTCTAAAAACACTGAAAAAGTAGAAGGATGTCCAGAGTTTTCTCGGCCATCGTGGATATTACAAAATTTTTATCAAGGACTTTAGCCAAATTGCAGCACCCCTCTATAATCTATTAAAGAAGGATTCTGATTTTTCTTGGAATTTTGAGTGTGACAAGTCCTTCCTGCAGCTTAAGGAAGTTCTGACAACTGCACTAGTGTTGCACGGGCCAAATTGGGGATTGCCATTCCATATTCATACAAATGCCTCAAATTATGCTATAGGAGCAGTGTTGGGCCAGCAAGAAGATGCAATTGAACATGTCATTTATTTTATCAGTAAGAATCTACAGGGAGCATAATTCAATTATAATGTGACAGAAAAGGAGTTTCTTGTAGTGATTTATGCTCTGAATAAGTTCAGGCATAATATTACTGGCTATCAAATTTTTGTCCATACTAACCATTCAGAAATTTAGTACCCTATGAATAAGCCAGTTATCTCAGGAAGATGGCTCATTGGTTTCTACTCATGCAATAATTTGACATTACAATTATCGACAAGCTAGGGAAAGCCAACGTTGTCACTGATTTTCTCTCTCGCTTGCATGTTCCTGATGATCCTATAGCCATTGATGACATTTTTTCAGATGAACATTTGTTTCTATTACCAGCACATAATCCATGGTATGCTGACATTGCCAATTATCTCACAATAGGTTAGACACCGACTCACTTTTCTTCAAAAGAGCGCAGATTGCTAGCTGAGAAAAGTTTCAACTTTCCTTGGATTGCTAGTTTCATGTTTTACACTAGTCCCAACTAGGTTATGTGTTGATGCATCCAAGAGGATGAGACTTATGATATCCTTCAGGCATGTCATGATGAACCATGCAGAGGGAACTTTGCCGCCAAGAAGAGAACATTCAAGATTTTAGTCACTAGTTATTACTGGCCAACTCTCCACAAAGATGCTGCTCACTATAAAAATAAATGTGATCTATGCCAGTGCATGGGGAGGCCTACTAAGACAAATGAAATGCCCCTATAGCCTTAGGAGGTGGTCATACTCTTTGATAAGTGGGGCATTGACTTAGTGGGACACATTGACCCATCTTCTCATGGTAAGTCCTATATCCTAGTCTGCACTAATTATGTCACCAAATGGGCAAAAGCTAAACTAATGAAGCATCCTTGGGATAAAAATGTTGCTAAGTTCTTGTATGAGTTTATTTTCACCCACTTTGGTGTTCCTAGGGAGTTAGTCTCTGATCAAGGGGCACAAATCTCTTCCAACCTTATAGCTGCTCTGATGGCAAAATATAAAATTTGCCATGGCCAGTTATCTCCTTACCATCCATAGGCCAATGGTTAGGTTGAAGTCACTAACTGAGAATTGGAGGCCATTCTTACCAAGACTATAGCTATTCACAAGAAGGATTGGGTGGCTAGAATTCCTGAAGCATTGTGGGTCTACCGAACTACTTGGAAGTCTAGTACAGGATTCACCCCATTCCCGTTAGTCTATGGTAAGACTGCCATGATTCTTGTCAATTTCAAGCATAAGAAATTATGGACAACATTAGAACTCAACCTTGACCTTACTATAGCACAGAAGGACTGAATACTCAACTTGAACAGTTTGGATGAATGGAGGAAGTCTGCTTTGTCTAACACTGAATTGGTTTAGCAGTAGTAGAAGTAGGTGCATGACCAATTTATCAAAGATAAGAGGTTTTTTGTGGGTGACTAGGCTCTTCTCTTTGACTCTCATTACCAGCATGCTCTTGGTAAGTTTCAAACCCACTGGTTAGGGCCATATGAGATTGTTGTTATCTTTGCAAATGGATTTGTTTAGTTATCTATAGTGGATCCTATTCGGTTCAAGTTACTGGTTAATGGCCACCGCATGAAGTAGTATCACAAGCCTTAGATTCACGTGGAGTTCCTAGACCAATTCCAATATGCTGATGATTACATGACTCCTACTTTAGCTAAATATGGGTAGGTTGCTCATATTCATTCTTTTCTTTAAACTATGTTCACTTCACCCCATAATAAATACTTTCTTCCTGAAAGTACCTTCTCCATAATAAACAACTCACCTCACCTTCTTTCTCTTCCCAAATTTTCATTCCACCGTATCACTCCATCTAAGCATGTCTCATCACTAGCTGCTCTTCTTGCATCTCTTTCCAGGTTCGTGGCACGATCTCTCATACATATTTTATTTTTATTTACTTTATTTAGGAGTTAAGTGTTATCTAGTTAATTGCTCTTGTCAGACGTGGCACAGTGGGACCTGTGCCTTCAACTTAGTTGGGGGGAGGGGTTATTTATTTTTTGTTTATTGTTCCAATAATTTTAGCGCTTTATGGTATTTACTTCATGTCTTGTCAAAATATTTCCAAATGACTATTGATATATGTTTAATAAGGCTCGTAACTAGTGATTATGTCATCAATTGTAAATGAATTAAAAACTATTAGAGGTTGAGTTTAAGTAATAATGATTTGGGCGCAACGTGTTTGGGTGGAAGACCTTAACACACGTGAATGAATTATGAAAATGCATTTCTCTTAAATAGCTCTAATTCTTGGTACGAGTGTTCTTCAGTATTCATTCATTTCTAGGTTTCCACACCTTTAGTCTACAAAAGCTTTGAGTCTACAATTGAATTCTCCATTTCAAGCTTTAGCATACATTCTATAGGGCATCATTTTGATAGTCAAAGTTGTGGGTGGGGATCTGCAAAGGTACGAGCTAACTGATCACAGTGTTCTTTTAGCAGAAGCAACCAGTTGCAAAAAGTTTCACATAAGAGGATGGTTAGACTACTGTTTGAGCCTCAATGGATTTGATGAATAAATTTCTCATGAACTTCTATATACTTTAAAGGTTCGCAGTAGTAAAAGGGTTGAGAATTGAATGTATAGAGGAGATAGTGGTAGAAGTCACAAAGTTACCAAAAGAAGGGGAAAGATGGTCAAAGGATATTGATGTGCGCTCGCCTAGGAAATAGTTTACTCTTCATGGTGACCCTCCTCTGGATATTGATAGAAAGCGGGGTACCTTGAGAATCCCACTACCCTTGGATTACATGTAGCCGACCACCTTCATCATTCAATACTTTACTTTTGAAGACCAATATAAGAACCTTCATGGAGTACATTTGAAGATTCTAAGTGCTCTTCGCCATGACAATTGGCCGATAAGTTTACCTAGTTTTCTATTCAATATTATACATAAATGAGCTACTCTAGTTCAATCAAGGAAAATTCAAGCTATTTCACATCATTGTTTAATTAAATTTATCATAGAACAAGAATTGAATAAATAGACATTAGGGACATGGGAGGATTTTTTATAAATGGATAATTTAGCACCTAGGGTAGTCGGCCCTAGAGGCCAGGGTGTCGGGAGAAGGGAAAAATCCAAAATAAGAGTTCATAAGGTTGTCTCAAGAATTGATCCTAAAGCTTCCTCCTCAAACCCAAGACCGCCTAAGAAAAAGGATTGTATTGATGAAACTCCTATTGCCAATAAAAAGAGAAACAAATGTAGCAAAGCCACTATAGATCCTGATACCTCTCCAGCTAAGAAATCCCAGTCACCTTCTAAGGAAACCCAAAGCAAAACCCTAGAAGAGGAGGTGATGAATTCTGAACTAAAACCTAGTAGTGAGAAGAAGAATAGTGCATCTAACAAAACCCTACCTAAAGCTGAAGAAGAAACCATAGAAGGAACCCCTACAACCACTAACAAAAGAAAACACAAGAACCCTCTAAGTTCTATTCAAACCCCTAATAGGCAAATCCCTCAGCTTACTACCACTTCCAGCAAGAATATTGACCCACTTACTCATACTACAGAAATTGAATCTTCCCCATCCATTGAACTGCCTTCCCCTGAACTAGTAGACCAGGAATTGGTAGAAATTGATATTGCTTCTGGGAAAGTAGACATGGACATATAGGTTAATCTTGATGAGAATAACATAGTAGAAATGGTGGGCACTGATACAATTCCTTGTGTGGAAGAAGAGGAATTCAAAGTTATAGAGACTGGTAATGAAAGGGAAGTAGACATTGTAGAGGAAGTGGAGATTGCAAAGCCTAGTGGTATAAAGGAAATGGAAATTGAAGAAACTGGTGACATTTTTGAGAGGTATCCTGAAAAAGAAAAGGATGTCCCCACCATTGATTACATTATTGTGGAAATTAATGGAGAGTCAGATAATAAAGAAGGGTTTGTTAATAACCCTGATAAACAAGACAACCTTGAGGATTCCATGGATAAGATTCAGATGATTCAAAAAGCTTTCCTTTTGACGAATTCCCTGTGCTTAAACAAGAGGTGATTGAGAACATAATAGGATAAGTCAGTAAAGAGGATTTGGATGCATTGGAAAATGCAGCTAAGAATTTCCAAGTAAATAATTCAATTGGAAATCTTGTTGTATGGAAAGGGAATCCTTTCCCACATCAAGATAAGATAGAAAAACCACAGACTACACCTCCTTAGCCTAGAGCATCTAAACCTGTGCCTAAGATTGCAACTAAATGGATTGATATATTTCATCAAGGACCAATGCCACCAGTAGATTTATCAACCCCCTTAGCTATAGGATTACACTTATATCAGCAATTATTGTGGGAAAAATCCCAATGGGGACTAGGAAAGAAAAATTGCAGAAAACTATTGATGAGAAAGCTCATCAACTTAAATAAAAAGAAGATCAGGTAGCAGTACTGGAAGGAAGGGTTCAAAAGATGACCAAATTAATTCCTAAAGCAATGGCATGTAGATCACCATCCCTAGTTTATGCCCTATTTTAAATAGAACAATTTGTCAATTTTTAGATGACTAGGGTCATTGAGGGGTTGAATCCTTCAGTGGCAAGCCCACATGAGTTTTATGATGCTTTCTAGTCGGCCCCAATGGCCATCAAAAACTTGCTATGTGAATTGTACTTGTAGAATCTTGTTGTACCCAATGATCAGGAGTGGAACTCTCTTTTATATGTGGGGGATGTTTAGTTAAGGGTAGTAATGTCTTGGGTTAAAAATGAAATAAGAAGAGAGCATCAGGCTCTACCATATAGAAAGAAGGAGATAGACATACCATTGATGATCAGACCTGAGATACAAGATTCTAGGAGAACCTATCTCGATTGGATTTTAATCACTCTAAATCCAAGAGAAGCCAATAAGGTTAAACCAGTTAGGGAATAGGCATACTCATATTGGGAGAATCATTCACCCCAAAATATTGGTGATGCAATTTCAACATGTCAATGCAGGTGGATGGGAATGTCACATGATTGAAAAATCAGGGAACCACATTCCCCTGAGAACTTAATACTTTCTACTCGAAGGGCTCCATAGTATGTATCAATGGGAAGAACACTGCAGAACTATTGGATTCCACTAAGGCTCCAACCACCTCTGTTCCTATAGCCTTTGATGGTAGAGAATGAAACAAAAGAGGACTATGGCATAGCCTAGGAAGAGAAGCGGTGGGTAAAGCTAAGAAACACTCATGGATACTTCAACCATTTGGTTGATGAATCAGGAGCAAGAACTGCAAGTGACTTAAGGGTACGAGCTCAAGATTGGAACTTCATGATTGTTGGAGACCAGCAATAGCTTAGTTGGGGGGAATGATGAGCCGATCTAATGGCCATCTTTTATAACACTTTTTACTGTCTTTTTAACAAGTTTAATTACGGCTGGTACTTGAACTTATGGTTTATATATATATATATTATGTATGAAAAGGAAATAAGTAGGAAGGTAGATGGTAAAAAGGTTATGGAAGTATGATGCTTGGAATTCATGATCTCATATGATAAAATGCAGAAGTAATATACTGAACGAATGATTCCTTTCATATGCTATGTTTGTGGGTAGTTTCCTTCCTATAGCCATATGTCTTGCAAGAGCATTAATTTAGTTTAATACTTTCTTCTGAATATTAGTGATATATATATATATATATATATATATATATA
>MU224422.1:4033086-4050790 GCA_018584345.1 Thuja plicata
GTCCAGCATTGTGGTGCTGAAGAAGTCAAGGTCAGTTACTCTCACCGTAGACCTCGGGCCAAACCAATCAAGATCACATGAGCCAGGTGAAGCATCATTGCAAGATATCCATGGGAAGATTAGGTCAATACAGTTTCCTTTTGCATGCCGCATGCGGATCTAGAGCCATCATGTGCTACATTCTGGGACAATTTACTGATTAACTGCCATATTCTGTTATGGGATATTTTGTATTGATTATGATCCTCATCTGATGGAGTGATCTTAGATTTTGGTTTTAGTGGTATTTTTTCTTTAAATAAGTTGACTACTAAAACTCTGGGTGTCAAACAATTAGTTAGTTTTCTATAATCATTTTGTAATTCAGTTGAAGAAGAAATACAAACTTGATGTTACATGTTATGTTCATGCTTTACAATTAAATGAGATCTTCAATTTTTCATCTTTTAGTTTTATTCTATTCACTCTTCTGTGGGGGCCCATGCAAGAGGTGAAGTAGTTAATAGTCAGTAGGAACTAGTTTCACAGTTATCAGTAGGAATTAGTTAAGAGTTCATTCGAAGCATCTAGGACTCTTTTTCTCTTGTAGCCATTGGTAACAAAACTGTTGGTTGTTCCTGCAGCATAAGTAAATAGTTGAGTTTACTTCCGTAATGTGTTGTTCTTCAAAGATTTAGATTAAATTGCTCTATCTAGTTCCTAGTTTAGTATCTCTCCAAGCTTTTTAGTTTGAGTTGGAAGTGATGACTTCTCATACAGATTAGAGCATATACTTTGTAGACGCTATTTAAAGTTTACGTCCCTAGTTGACTATTCAATGAGTTCAACATATCATTTCTAGTATGATAACTAGCCTATTTTGTTACAAAGTCATTGTCAAAAGGATGCATAATCCTTAAGTGCAAAGGTATTATACTAAGTAGTCAAAGAGAAATTGAACAAGAAGTAGGAAATACAACCTTTTCACAAAGCCCCTGATAATCAAACAGGGATATGAGACTAATAAATCTCTACACAATAATTAAAATAATAGTAATTGATCTTCTCAATTATTACAAGGGACTAACCTAAAATAAATTTAACTTTCTTACCACAAGTGAGATAGAAACAAAGATGCTTTATTGATTTTGAAAAAAATAGTACATCAGAGTTCATGTCGCAGGTTTTGAGTCTAGGTTCTAAATATTAAACTATCAATGTATATTATACAATGTGATGATTTTTTATGATTACATTTTACAACACATATATATGTGTTTGAATAGTTTTCATACCCCTTTAGGGTAAAAAGCCACCACTCTTCATTAAAATTTAGAAAACTCTTTTGAGAAAAAACCTAATTACCTAATTAGTTAATAACAACCTACCTTTCAGATTGTCACTTTGTCAGTATTCCAAAATAGATTGTAAAAACATAAGATGTTGAATGGAGATAGCAAATGTGATTTGACGAAATGGGTCTATTTTATATTGTTAAATTTAGATCATTTTCATCCCTTGGCAATATCATTTTTGCAGTATATCAAAATTACAACATTTCTTAAGCATATTTTCTCATGGATTTTCTTTTGATAGAATTCTTTCTGATTTGCGAACCCTAGAGAAATTGTATCAATCTATACTTTATTTATTTGAATACAATCATAATCTATCTCCATGATTCTCTTTGATAAACTTCACTTTTGTCTCGTTAAATCCTCAGAGTTTGATAGTCACTTGTGTTATTTTAATTCAGGCATTGGCTCTTTTAAATTTGATCTCATTAGCATTTCACTGCCATTGTGTTTCAACATGTGTGTTCTATCAGTTTGGAAAAATACAACCAACTCATTTTAATACATCCTTTGGTAGTTCACAAGTGTCCTTTATTTTGTGCCTTTGCACAAATGTGAAATTTTGCCATTTTGTAACAGCTAACTTCATGACCCACGAAACAACAAAAAATACCCAAGATAATTTGCTATGATGAATAATACAATCTGAATTATTCATAGGTGCATTTTATCTTTAAACGTAGAACATAATCAAGTTATTTTGAAACTTCAAAATGGAAAATTTTAAGTGACCCAATAGACCTCTTAGGGCCCATAAGATGTATTCTTAGGGATCCTAAGGGATCATAAGATGTCTTAGGGTCTATAAGAGATCTTAAGGAGTCATAGGACCCCTTATGAATGCTTGAGATCCATTATGACCCCATATGACCCCTAAAAACCCCTACAATGAATTTTTAGGAATCCTAAGTGGTCATAAGTTGTCCTAAGACATATTAAAGTGTCACACGGCCCCTATGACATATAGGATGTATTCTTAGGGGTCCAAAAGGGTCAGAAGGGCCTTAAGGGGTCCTAAGAGCCCTTACGACCATTAGGACCCCAAAGATGTATTTCTAAAGGTCCTAAGGGGTCATAAGGGGTCGTAGGACTCCTTAAGACCCATTATGCCCTCTTAGAACCCTTAAATATATTATTAGAGGTTATAAGTAGTCTTAGGGGCCATAAGGGGTCTTAAGGGGTCGTAGAACACCTTATGAACCCTAAGATATATTATTTTGTGTCATAAGGGGCCTAAGGACACCTTAAGACCCCTTATAACCTTTAATGACCCCTACAATGTATTCTTAGGGGTCATAAGGCATCCTAAGACACATTAATGTCTCATAGGACCCCTTATGATCCCTTAGGACCTATAAGATGTTTTCAAAGGGGTCACAAGGTGTCATAACGGGTTGTAAGTGGTCCTAAGACCCCTTATGATCAGTATGACCCCTAATATATATTATTAAAGCTCCTAAGGGGTCATAATGGGTCATAGGAGCCCTTAAGACCCTTTAGCACTCTTAAAATGTATTCTTAGGGCCCATAAGGGGTTTTAAGAGGTCCTAGAACATCTTAAGACCCCTTATGACCCATTTAGGCCCCTAATCTCTCTCTCACTCACTCATATGATGCATTCTTAGGGGTCATAAGTGGTCTTAATGGGTCAGAAGGGATTGTAGGACCCATTAAGACCTCTTATGATTCTTTAGGATCCCTAACATGTATTCCCAAGAATATTAAGGCATCATAAGAGGTCAGAGGACCTCTTAAGACCCATTATTACCCCTTACAATCCCTAAGGTGTTTCTTAGGCCCATCCTAATAGTCTATGATGGGTACTAGGACACATTAATGTGTCATGGGATCTCTTAGAACCCATAAGATTTATTCTTAGGGATCCTATGGGGTCAAAACTTGTCTTACAAGGTCCTAAGACACTTATGAACCCTTAGGAACTCAAAGATGTATTCATAGGGGTACAAGGATTCTGTAAGAACTATTTTGACCCCTAACGACCCCTAAGATATATTCTTAGGGGTCCTAAGGGGTCATAAGGGGTGCTAAGACACATTAATGTGTCATAGGACCCCTTATGAACCCTTATGACCCATAATATGTATTCTTAGAGATCCTAAGTGGTTGTAAGACCCATTATGACCCTTGGGACCACTAAGATGTAGTTTGAAAGGTTTTAAGGGGTCATAAGGGGTTGCATGACCCATTAAAACCCCTTATGATTTCTTAGCACCCTCAAAATGTATTCTTAGGGGTCCTAGGGGGTCACAGTGGATCATAGGACCCCTTATGACCTGTTATGAGCCCTTAAGACCCCTAAGATATATTCTCCATCTATCTCTATCAATCTTTGTCCCTCTCTCCCTCTCTCTCTCCCCTAAGATGTATTATTTGGGGTCCTAAGGGCTCATAAGTGGTCTTGACGGGTCATAAGGGGTTGTAGGATTGCTTAAGACCTTTTATGACCCCTTAGGGTCCCTAAGATGTATTTTTAGGAGTTATGAGGTATCATAAGGGGTCGTAGGACCTCTTAAGACCCCTGATGCCTCCTTAGCATCCCTAAGATATATTCTTAGGCTTTTCCTAAGAGGTTATAAAGGGTCCTAGGAGACATTAATGCTTCATAGGAGCCGTTAGGAACAAGAAGATGTATTCTTAGGGATCTTAAGGGGTAATAAGGGGTCTTAGGGGCCATAATGGGTGTTAAAGAATCTTAGGACCCCTTAGATGTATTCTTAGGTGTCATTAGGGGTCTGAGGACCCCTTCATGTTGGTATAACTAATGTAGAGATAAGATGAGTATGCTATGACATGAGTTTGATGCATATTTGATTATAGGCTGATCAGTTATGATGTTATCATTGATGTCAACTTAGTGTTTGTTTGTTAACAGTCTACCTATTATGGTGATGTATGTTCAAGAGGTTGAATCTAGAGTTGTGGTAAGATTTGGTGTGTGGAATCTTAAAGGAAGGATAACTTATGTCTCTTGATGTTGTATCTATGACCACACCAGTTTATCTTATGTATGGTGATTCTTATGATTGATTGACTAAAGACAAGTCAAGAGGAAGAAGAAAATGATGACCAAGAGGAATAATTTGATGATTGTGTCAACTAGGTTTGGATTCAGGTGTTTTCATCATGATATGTTTATCTAGACTATGTTATGGTGGTACTGTAGAAACCACATCATGTTTTTATGACTGAAAAATAGATTTTCAATTAACAAAATATTGTTTAGTGAAGAACAAAAGGAGTTCTTAGAACAGTCAGTCAGATCTTGAACCAATGATGATGCACTTATTTCTAATAAGTTGTTATGTGTTTGAGGGATCATAGTGATGTTGAAGATCGATGAGGATTGATGAGTTGGAATTTTTTATGATTATCATGATTTAATTTCTTGAATTTGAGAAAGAACATTGGAGAAAGTGTTGGGTTTGGATTTTCTTTATCAAATCGATTGTACGATGAATCTAGTGGCTAGCTTAAGTTTGTTAGCATGTGTTGTAGTTTGGTACAATATTTTAGGGTTTTTAAATTAAGTGGGAAATAATACAAAACATTTTGTAAGGAAGTTAATTTCCCTAATGAACATTTAATGTATAAATATGTAAAATGATGACATGTACAAGGGTGTGGGAGAGAAAGAACATGAATATAGTTGTGCAATCATAAGTCTTGAAGAGTCTGGATGTGAAGCAGAGATAGAGCTTGAGATGGATCTGTATTAGCAAAGGAGAAGTACATTTTTCCTAGATCATTAAATTCTTGATTCCTAAAAAATTAATCAAACTAAATCCCTTAACTGGGTAGATGCTAACAGGTCTAAATTATAAATCCTTTAACCAGGTGACTCTTTAATAAGGGTTTGTAATCCTTTAATCAGGTTACTCCTAATAGGGTACAACTCTTAAAAATTTTAGAGGTACATTGGTGTAGGACACCCTAGCTATAAACCAAATGCTTGGTAGATAGGATTAAAGAATTACATCTAGTGGGATCATCCTAATGTAATCAATAATGTAAATGACCCATTTTGTAAGGCTAACAGGCTCTACGATGTTTTATAATCCTAGAGTCCTCATTAGAGAAAAGGGAATATTAAGTGTTAGAATTGGGTCTTTAGGTGGTTTGGAGGTAGTTATAAGGTTAAATGATGTTTGGTAAGGCTTCAAAAATCCCACAACTTCTTTTAGAATAATTTTCACCATTTTGTAGAGAAAAAATTTGAAGGTGGCAAAATACCAAGTTTTTGTCATTTCATAGAGAAGCATATAGGAAGTAGTGAAATAGTGATTAGGAATTTTAATTAGGTGAAAAATCCACAACCATTTGAAAAATAGTTATATCCATTGTGAGAAGTCTATTTAGGAACAATTTGAACATTCATAACAGGAGTTGGATGATTGTAACAACTTGGTGGACATTTGAATAAATGAACTCTGATTTTGCTCAATTTGTCTGATTTACATTCTATATGAATTAATTTGTGATTGAATTAGATGAGGTATTGAAATTTTTATATATTGTTGTGTGTTATGGTCTTGTATCAATTGGTTTGAATTATATTAGTGAAGTTTAGTGCAATTTATGATGGGATTGGCAAAGACTATCTAGGAAACCTAGTTTATAGGGCCTGATTAGAGATGGATCCCTAACTTGCAATCCCACCATGGAAAATCCATAAATCATGGTGGAATGCAATTTAGGGAGATTTATTTTGAGAATCATGAAGGTAAGGATGAGGGTACAAGGGTTGGTGATTCTTCCACTAAGCCCTAGGCTAAACAAGTCCAAGTGTTTAGTCTAGACACAAGGAGAATAGTTAGGACAGTCACACCAGTGAGTGGTAAGGATAAATTGAATGATGGATTCAATCCATTTAAGGATAGGATAACATACCAAAGTGGTTGGATTGGTTCTATGAACCCATTTCTTAGGACATCCTATGGAAACTATCCCTAATTAGGCCTATTAGGTCTTTGACCTTAGTTGAGAGTTTTGGGGTGGAGGAACAGAACCAGGATCTAATATTTTGGAGTTTATTAGAAGTCCAAAAAGGGTATCTGAAACCATAATTTTTTTGTGGAGTTATTTGGAGATTTTGAGAGTTATCGTTTAAAAACCAACTGGTTAGGAATACTAGCAAATAAGACAATTTGGTTCTTGGTGAATCCAACTTTGGTGTGAAGTACTCAAACTTGGTCAGAACGTTAGTAGAGAGTATTCCTAGGCTATAAAAATCCTTATAATTCTATAGAAGTATGCATTTTATGACTGTTAATGGTATGAGTGAATTTAGGATCTCATTGGCGATTGATTAGGAGTATTAAAGGGTGAAGAAACAATGATATTTGGCTTTTCATTCTTCTAGTTCCCAACTCTTAGTCATAAATCTCTTGATAGAGTGACTCCTAAAAAGTTTTTTCTCTTCGCCGTGCATTTTGTAAAGCTCTTAATAGGGATAAGATCTTAACTGAGCATACTCCAGAAGAGTGCAAAATTATTTGTGGGTGCCATTTCCACACATGGTTTTTACCCAATTGAGTTTTCGTGGAAAAAATATTGGTGTTATTATGTTGGACAGTTGTGAATTTTTATCTTCATTAATTTGTTCATTCATGGATTATTTGTTTATGGATTCTAAATGATGAATAGTTTATGAAAAGTTTGATTTGGTAGATTATCGATTCACCCCCTTTCTTAGTAATTGTGGACTTGATATTACTAACAATTAGTATCAGAGCCTTGGTCCTCTTATTGGTAAGCCTAAAAGCTCAAGGAAGATATCCAATGATAAGGAAGGAGCCTCCCACGTTCACTAAGGACAACTATTTGGTATGGAGTGAGAGAATGAAGTTATATCTAAAAAGTTTAGGATCTTAGTATTGGTTTCATGTCACACATATGTCTATCAATCCTAATTGACCTCTAACTATGGATGATCTGAAGGAACAATAGGACAATAGTCAAGAACAAGAAGATATTGTAAGTACCTTATCTGATATTGAATATGTTTATGTTCAAGGACTTGATATTGCCTATGATATTTGAGAGAATTTTAAAATAATCTATAGAGGAGATATTCGTGTGAAAAAATATAGGGAATACAATCTTAGAGGAACATATGCTGACATGAAGATGGTAGAAGGATAGAACATTGCACAATATGGTCAAGGAATAAAAGAAGTTGTTTTTGCTATCATAGGTGCTAGTGGAACTATTGAGGAAGATGCTTTGGTAAGTAAAATGTTGATAAATTTATTTGTTAAAGAATATAAGAATTTGTTGGTGCTATTAGAGGTGATGGTGGAACTATTGAGGAATATGCTTTGGTAAGTAAAATTTTGAGAACTTTATTGCTTACTTATGCCATTAGATTGTCTGTTATAAATGTGATGAGAAATTTTGACAATGTAACTATAGATGAATTATCGATAAGATTACTGTATTTGAGTTGAATAATTATGATAACAATATTCCAAAGTTTGAGGTAGCTTTCAAGGTATCGGTATCCAATGTACCAGTAAGGAAAGGTAAGTAAATATGTCATGATTCTTATTATATGTCAAGTTACATCTCAGAACTTGAAGCTATCTTGGAAGAGGAGAGGAGAAAAAAGGAGAGCTTGAAGCAGTACTAGCAAAGAGATTTCCTAGAGGACCTAGTATGTAAAAAGGAAAGTTACCTCTAAAGTGATTTTCATGTAATAAGATTGGACATATTTGTATAAGATTTGCTAATGATAAATAAAAGAATAAACACAAAAAGATTAAGGGAAAAGGGAAAAAATAATGCTTTGTTGCAGTTGATGAATGAATTTGATGAAGAATCAGAAGATAATTAAGTACAAGAGTTTGTATTAGTTGTGATCAAAGAAGATGCATCAAACTATGAAAAGGCACTAGCTTCTCACATGGAACACAATAATGAATGGATTATATACAACGGGTGCACACATAAAATGACTGGTGACAAGAGTAAGTTCATTAATCTTGATGAGTTTGATGACGGTGTGTTAATATTTTGGGATAGTACACCTTGTTTGGTCAAAGGTAAAGGCACTATTTATTTGAATGGTAAAAGTAATACATATGATGTTTACTTTGTGGATAATATAGAACACATAATCTATTGAATGTGGATCAACTAAATGATAAAGGTTACAAATTGGAATTCAAACAAGGTATATATAGAATATTTATACACTCGTGTGATGAGATTTCTATCATTAGGAAGACTAGAGGTAGTTTATTTCATCTGAATACTACTGTGAATAGTTGTTTGGTTGCAAAGGTTTAAGATAACTGGCTATGGCATAGAAGATTTTGTGCTGTAAACTTTGATAGTTTGATCAAAGTAAGACTAATGCATTTAGGAGATCGCCTCAATTAGTTAAGCAGGATAACATGATGTATAAAGAATTTTTTTTGGTAAGTTAACTAGTTCTACTTTAAAAATAAAGTTTTTTTTATCTGATATCATACTTCATTTGGTTCATACTAATCTTTGTGGGCCAATGAGACAAAGAAGTTATATCAGTGATAGATATTTTATATTTTTTACCGATGAGTATTCTAGAATAATGTGAGTCACTTTATTTAAGGAGAAGTATGATGCATTTTTTAAATTCAAAGCATTCAAAATACTGGTTGAAATGGAATTGGGTAAGAGTTTGAAGTGTTTAAGATCTGATAGAGGAGGTAAGTTCAATTCTACAGAATTTGTTAAATATTGTGAAGATAATGGAATCAAGAGACAAATGTATGCACCAAGGACTCTAAAAAAAATGATGTTTCTAAAAGAAAGAGCAAAACCCTAGGGTGGTCCCACAATAGTGTGTCCCACTTTTTGGCCAACTTTGACACTAAGATCAACATTCTGAGAAAAAACTTCACTTTGGAACACCTATTGCCACAAAAATATTAGGAATTTGGAGATGATGTAAACTAGAGTCTTTTAGAAATTTCTTTATAGTTTGTAAATATATTTAAAAAAAAAAATTTAAAATTCATTTTTCCGTCTCTTTCAAAAAGTGGTTTGTGGGAAAAAGAAGGGTTTTTAAGGAGTGACTGTCACATGGATTAGCATAACTTTTTTTTTTAAATATGATAATAATGTAATTATTTTGAGGTTATATTTGTAACTTCAATATCTAAAGGATGCAATTGGTTTCATTCATTTTGGGTTAATATCTCATACTTTATTAAGTTGTAAAGTGACTGTAACTGTAATTTAGACATGTGGTCACTTGGATCGCTCTAACTTGATCTGTATATATCAAAATTCATTTTTTTATTTTTTCCATAGGAAGGTAACACAAATACTCTTTTCCTACGTATTTTTCATAATTTTTTTCCTAATTTACTATTTTCCCAGAGCGTCAAAGAGAGAGGTTGTTAAATGTCCAAACAACCTATGTTTAATTAAACTAAAAATAGAAAGTCACAATGAGCTCAATATATATTAAAATTATAGTCATTGTAAATAATTTTTTGAGTATCATCATCTGTCATTTGGGTTTTTGAATATTTTTTTATTTGGTCCTTGATTGAGACCTTCAAAGGGCAAAAGTTTGCAGAAATTTGTTGTCTTTGGAGAGGAAGGCCAAATTTAGGGGGTTGTCTAGAACACCCCTTCTAGTGAAGGGGGTTCGAGGGAACCCCCTTATAGAGAACCCCCCATGGAAAATTTGCACAAATTTCTTGTTTTGTTTAGATTCATAGGGTTCACTCAAATTGGGTCTAGTTCGAGCAAACCCCCAATTTTATCTAGTTCATGCGAAAGGGGTTTTTCCCTTCGCGCGACCACCCCCATTTGCTTGAAGGGGTTAAAAAAGAAAAAAATTTCCATCTGCATGATTTTTCTTTGTGCATGAAAGTTGGACATAGCTTTCTGGGATCACCCGCAGTGGATTTTGTAAGGCCAATATCGATTCAAGGTGATGTACCAAAAGCCTATTGGAAATAATAAATAAATAAGTTGTTTATACACTTAACCAGGTTTAAGTGAAGAAAAGACCTGATAAGACACCTTATGAGCTATGGTATGGTCACTCACCTAATGTTAAATATTTCAAATTCTTTGGTAGTTGATGTTACATTAAGAGGGATGATTTCACATACAGGTTTGATCCAAAAAGTGATGAAGGTATTTTATTGGGCTATTCTACTAAAAGAAACACATATAAATGTTTCAATAAGAGAACTAACAATATGATTGATAGTGCAAAAGTAAAGGTGGATGAATAGCTTGAGAAATATGGTAATTCAAGAAAGAAAGTGATAGAGTATGATCGAGATATTGTGTATATTAAACCAGTTGTGTATGAACCAATAAAACAAAACAATATGAAAGAAGTGATTCAACTAGCCGAAGAAGAAGCTCCTAGATCTAAAGCTGTTATACCTATGTATGTGAAGATGAATCATTTTTTTGATCAAATTATAGGTGATAAGAATGCAGGTGTTCTAAGTAGGAGAAAGATAAGAGAAAGTACTTGTTTCATTGCTAAGTATGATCCAAAGACAATGAAAGAGCCAATAAAGGATGAAGATTGAATAAGATCTATGGAGAAAGAACTTGATGAAATTAAGAAGAATGATATATGGACACTTGTTCCAAGAATTGCAAATAAAATTAGGATTGGTAGCAAATGGGTTTTCAGGAACAAATTGAATGATGATGGAATGTAATCAGAAACAAGGAAAGGCTTGTATGAAAAGGATATGCACAAGAAGGAATAGAATATGAAGAGACTTTTTCTCTAGTAGAAAGACTGGAAGGGGTAAGAATTATACTTTCTTATGCTACTTATAAGAAGTTCAATTTTCTTCAAATGGAGGTTAAGTTCGCTATCTACATAGAACAACCTGATGGTTTTGCATTGAAAAAGAACAAGGACATGGTATGAAAGCTACAAAAGGAACTATATGGACTCGAACAAACCGCAAAAGCATTGTATGAAAGGTTACCTTCTTATCTTATTCATATTGGTTATAATAGAAAAATCGATGATAGTAATGTGTACCTAGAAGTTTGAGATAAGTTGTTGCTAGCTCAAGTATTTTTTGATGACATAATCTTTGGAGGAAATGATGAGATGAGTTTGGAATTTTTTGAAGAGATGAAGAAGGAGTTTAAAATGCCAATGATTGGGGAGATTAAATTATTTATTGGATTGTAGGTTTTAAAACTAAAGAATGGCATATTTATCAGTTAATCCAAATGTGTGAAAGAAGTACTCAAGGTTTTTGGTGGATGAATCCAAGCCAGTTTGAATCCCCATGGTAAAAAGATGTAAATTGTCTAAGTATGATCAATCTCATGTAGTTGATACTACTCTATATAGATCTATGTTTGGTAAGTTACAATATCTTGTTCGTAGTAGACTAGACATTGCTCAAGAGGTTGGTATAGTAGCTAGATTTCAAGAAAATTTGAAGGAATCTCTTTTGGTTGTAGTCAAGAGGATTTATAGGTATCTGAAATAGATAGTTAACTATTGTCTCTGGTATTATCATGATGGTGAGTTTTCTTTAAGTGTGTTTACTAATGGAGATTGGGATGGAAATGTTGATAATAGAAAGAGCACAAGTGGTGGTGTATTTTGTCCAGGTGAAACGCTTATGTCATGGAAAAGAAAGAAAAAAAATTGTATCTAACAATACATTGTAGAGGCATAGTATAATGAAGAAACTATAAATTGTACATAAATTGTATGGATGAAGTAGATTCTTGAATATATCAATTAAAGAAAAGGTAACTAAAATAGTAACTATATTCTGTGACAATATAAGTGCAATAAATGTTTCCAAGAATCCGATAATGCGTTCCAAGACTAAGAAGATGACAATTAAGTATCATTTTATGAGAGATGAAGTGTAGGAGGAGGCGAAGTTCGAATATGTACCAAAAAAGGAGCTGATACAAGATATCTGCACTAAGCCACTACCTAAGGATTCCTTTGAGTACCTTAAAGGTAAGCTAGGGCTCATCCCCTACCTGATCAGAACTAAGATATTGTTGGTGCATCAATCCAGTAAATTTATTTCTACATGTTTACCTGTGGATTGATGTTCAGAGGACTATTCCTTAGGGGCAAAAATTTGGAAGAGATGAAGAGAGTTGTAGCAGATGAGAACTAAGAAATATTTCACCTTTGGCATTGTTGACAAAGGGGAAGAAGATAAGAGAAGAATAAGAAGATAAGAGAAGAGTGTTGCAAATAATAGGTACTTAAAAGGGGATGAATCAGTACATATAGATAATGAAAAAATTTAACCATTGATCTAAATAGTTGTTGAAATACATTCCAAACTATAAAACAAGTAACTAGTCCAAATACATAAAAGAAATTAATAAAAAGAATCAACAAGTTAAACATAAAAATAAAATAAAATTTACGTGGAAACTCTTGTAAGAGGGAAAAAAGCACGGTGTAGATGACACCCAAAAGCCCAATACTGCAATATATGTGTTTTCCCTATTAGGATTTACAAATACCCTTTTTGAGGGTTCACCCAGTTAGGAGTGATTAGTACAATGTTAGAAGTACCATAAGATCATCTATGATCAACCTCGCTAGAGGATTTTCAACCTCAATACTAAATTCACCTTGTTAAAGGATTTATAAAAAGAACTTGTTAGAGTTCACCTGGTTATGGGATTTTGCTTGCTACAAATACGAAGAAACAACAAGATAATTGATCTATATATAGCACTGATTGACTGTCAAATCTTATAAGTTCTATGTACTTTGTAACTACTCTCTTCTCTTTGATCACTAAATTCAAACACAACTTGAAATCTAAAAACCCTAATCACCCAAAACAACTCTTCATCAACAAAAATAACTCTCAATAATTTTTTTTTTCAATATGAGCAATTCTCTTATATAAAAAAATTGCACTGCCTTAAAAATCATCTTTAAATTATTTTCCCACTACAAAACCATGTTTCAAATTGATAATCTTGATGATAAAAATGATTTACCATGACCGCTTTAGGTCAAGATAATATTTGCAAGTTTATATCTCTAAGGTAGCTAACACATTTTTACTTCTCCAATGCAATCCCTTAAATCTGTCTTAAATGGTTGCACCAATCTTGTAAATACCAATATACATTGGATGTATAACCTTAATTCCACATCATCATATCAATGGAACCTTAATCACCCAAAACAACTCTTCAACAACAACAACAACTCTCAATTTTTTTTCAATATGAGTAGTTCCCTTATATAAACAACTTGCACCACCTTAAAAATGATCTTAAAATTGTTTTCCTGTGGTAGCACCATATGTCAAATTGATAATCTCGATGAGAAAAATTATTTACCATGACTGCGTTAGGTCAAGATAAGATCTACAAGTTTATATCTCCAAGGTAGCTAAAAAAATTTTACTTCTTCAATGCAATCCCTTAAATCTATCTTACAATGGTTGCATCAATCTTGTAAATACCAATATATTTGATGTATAACCTTAATTCCACATCATCATATCATTGGAGATGATCACACATTTCCCCACATGTGATTTCACTTTTTGGATACATATTTACCACACCATTCTCTGCTATAAATATTTGATGAAAATTCCCCTTATACTATGGGTTTGAAAGTTCCAAAGATCTCATTTTTGGACACAGGCAGGATGCTATAAAAGGCTGTCAAATTTGGATTAAAAATCCCAATTAGATTTTCTTAGAGGTTTAGATCGAGCTTCTTCAACAAATCCAAATTCATTTTATTTAAATTATATAGACATTGTATTAAATGAGATAGCATTTATGTGAGGCATTTTGTTAAACAAATAAGTAAGGGAAAGATGAGTATTAATTAACATAGTACAACTTCTTTGGAAATTTTGTAAATAGAATGCGGAAGAATAAAAAAGTCACGCGAACTATTTGAAATAATACCTCAAAGAAAGATATTCTCACGAGGCACAAGATATGTAGAAAATCTATTTGTTAAATTTAGTTTAGGAATCTACTCACAAGAATAATTTATAGGTATCAAAAAGATTTGCATGATTATTGCTTCTAGGCTAACACAAACCCAAAAATCTAAAAGAGAAGAGAAACTTGTTTCATGTTGAGGGACAAAAGCTAGACGTATGGAAGAATCTTTACTTTTTGTATATCACGCCTCTACCTGTCTTTTCCTAGTTTGTTTCCTATCTTCCTTTTCCTTCCCCTTCCTTTCCCTCTTCCTCTTGATCCTTTAGCTAATAAAAGATCTATTTTATCAAATCATCTAAGTAACAAATCATACCTACATATAACTACCTTCAACCCAAAATGAAATTCATTGAATTGATCAAAAACCACACTTATTCACTCATTCCTTTAGAAGATTTAAATAGGGAAATCCATATAAGATTATTTTGTATTATATTATATTTAATTTTTAAAATTTGTATATTTTTTTCATTATTCTATATCTAATACATATTTTAAAATATCTAATAGCTTATACATATCGAATTGTGTATTTTATATTTTATATGAGAATTTATATTTTATGTTTTATAAATTTTTTTTATTTTGAATATCATGTCTTTTTTTCATAAATGGATCAAACTACAAGCATTACTTATTCAACAATTCATAAAGGCATGATATTTCTATTGTCATGACTTAAATTTTTTGTTCTTTTAAACCAATTTTAAATGAGTTTATCCATACTCTAGGATGATCTCATGGAAGCTATTGTTGCTCCTAATTTCATCATGCAGGTGATTATTATGGTTCCCAGAGAGATAAATTAAATACAAAATGGAAATGAAGACTGAGGGGATAGTAACCAGAAAGCTTAAAATATGAGTAATGGTAGGCTCAGCGCACTGGCATTTGCTAAAGTTACATATTGTGGAGATATCTTAGTGATCATTGTAGGCTAGCCTTAAACATCACACGCTAAGGTTTGACTGCTTCTGTTGATATGGGCCAGAAATTTCCAATTTCTCTTTCACTTCCATCCATTTTGTGCACTTTTTTGTTATTATTTTCCTTTGCCCCCGTTCCTATTTCTAACAACACGATATGTATACACCGTTATCATTAGTGTTACTGCACGACATTGAATATTCAGTCTTGGTATCACGTCATGGCCCCAAACATTCAAATCATGTCACTGGAAGAATAATATCAAAACTAAAAACACGTCATGTTAACCCATCCCACAAATGTTGACATGACATTGACTCGTTGACTGTGCGGTTTCACACTTAACTCCAATTAGCAGGATGAAAAAAATATGAAATGGTGACATATTCACCATCGATCTATCTGAAGATGCCCAAGCCATATTCTCTTAAGAAAGGGGGTTGCTAGGCCCACCCAAGGTGACATAACACATGTGTTGACTAGATAGAGTGGAAAAAGATGATTGACTCGCAGTTTGGCACTTAACTCCGACAAGTAGGAAGAAGAAAATGCAAAATGGCAACATATTTTACATTTTACAAAGGTGTCTTTTCGCCCTTGTGAAAGTGCAATATTAAGAAAACATGATTTGTTGGTCTACTATGGAAGATAATATGATGTGTTAGCCCCGATAGAGTTTGAGCCCATGATGAAGATGTCATAGATTAGTTATGCATGCTGACCTTAATGGTGGAAATAATAGCTAATAGTAACCAATAAATTTTATAATCCATATTATAAAATTATCTTTAGTATTAAATGATATTAAATTTAATATTATTAGTGCCACATAGAGTTCATTGGAAATCTTATAATAAATTTTTAAAGTCTTCTATTTAATCAAATACAACTTTAATTTATGATATTTGACCACAAATTTGGGTATTATCATTGGAGGATTGTTTATTTTAAATTCATTAGTCCCCCTAGTAGTAGTGCACCAACATCTACTAAAATGGAAGGTGTAGTTGAAGTATGTAGAATAGATTCTCTCAACTCGTAGAGCTCAAATGATGGTTGGAAATGACTCCATGATCAAGTAATACAAACTTGTCAAAGTTTATGTGATAGCTGTAAAGAGAACAACACGGGGCACATGGAAACAGTGATGGTAATTTTGAATGGGAAGGGAAATGGTAAACATCTATGGGAGTATACAGGGGAGAGGTGGGTTAGGTCGAACCTACAGTATGACACACTAAACAATCAAAGCTTAGTGTGCAATGTTTAACATTGTAGTGGCTTTAGTCAACTTGAAAGTATTTGTATAAGTAAAAACATATGGAATCCAATTCTCAGTTCCATTGCTGTCTTAGCTCTATGATTCAGTCAAAGTGTGCTAAGACTTCCTCTGATAATAAAAATAGACTACGAACACTGTATAAAATTATGAGATGGTCCCGATCATTTTCTGTTACCACAAGAGTTCTCCCCAATGAGATTTGATATTTTTATAGGGCTAATCAAACCTAAGAATAACCTATTGACTAATTAATTTTTTTTTTTTCAAATGAGTTAACTAAATCGTCAAGACTACAAGGATACGGGTAATTTTCATTTGTCTATTATTTCATTTCCATGTGGTCTGATAGAATCTCCTTGCTGATCATGTGATAGCTACAAATCCCACAACCGGAGTTGGCCTAGTGGTAGAGAATTTTACTCTTGCAATAAATATCACAAGTTCTAATCCCATCGCGGGTAGGTTATGCATGCCTCACTGTGATATGGTCTCCATATGTAGACCCAAAAATATATGATTGTCGTATGGTATCCCTATATAGACCCAAAAATATATGACTAGTGTCATACACTATAAAATAACCTTAACTATTTTTTATCCCCAAAAGCCTCTCCAAAATAAATGTTTTCTACTATATTCTGACGTCCATCTCAAACTCCACATAATGCACAACCCTAATTTTATTGGGCGACAGGAGCATGTGGAAGAGAGATGGGAGTGTATTTCTACACCATTTGCTTCTCACATTTAAGAGCTACAATTCAAATAAATTTCTACCGCCCCTCTTTCCCTTCTTGTATCTTCTTTTGTAGTATAGATTTCTTCATCGACTACGTCTCTTTGATATAGCATATATGTTAATGGAATGCTAATAATTAATGTTTTTTATTATTTTTTCTAAATTAATCTCATTTTTTAAACTCTATTCATGTAATGTCAATAATACGAAGGATTTTATCCTTGCGGGTAAATACTGGTAGAATCCAACTTTCCTATATACATATATATGTATATCTATATATGTATATACATACATATATATACATATATATGTATGTATATACATGTATATATATGTATATATATATATGTATATATGTATATATATATATGTATGTATGTATATACATGTATATATATATATACATATATATACATACATACATATATATATATATACATATAT
>MU224422.1:4052540-4077671 GCA_018584345.1 Thuja plicata
ATATATACATACATACATATATACATACATACATATATGTATGTATGTACATATATATACACACACACACACACACACATATATATATATATATACATGCACATATATATACATACATATATACCTAGTTTTGTAGTTTAAACATAATCATGATTTTTTGAAATTTATTGGAATATATCTTGTTATCATAACTTCAAAAGAAAAATAGCCAAATTAATCTTCCCATATATCCCTTGGTGCATTTTCCACCGAATGATGTCCACAACTTAAGCTTGACACCTTGCACAGACGTGTTATGTTAGATTTTTTTTTTACTGATATAATACATATTTTTATCCCTTTTAATGTAACAAAATCTTATCCAACACTACAGGAGCACAATGCTTGGAACATAATGCTTAGACTGAAATTGTTCACTAGAATTACAAATAACTAGTACTATTCTGTTGGGTGTAAGATCATTTAACTCCTTAATTTAATTGCCAAAAAGCTCATACAAACTATACATTTTCAAAACATAAGCTCCACTCAGAATTATCCAATTTACATAAATGAACATAACATATTTTCAATGTGGCAGACATTCAAATAAACAACTTGATAAAATTACAAATAACATACAAACATTGTCAACCACATATCCTGTGTAATGCTATTTAATTTTTCTCATCATTTCTTATACAATGGCAGACTGTAAAGACTGATCTTACGATAACTTGTCCATCATCGACAATATCCACAAACAAAAGAGTCAGTCAACTAAGTCAAACATCGAATGCACAAGATGAGAAAAACAAATGATTTTGCTTAAATTCAAAGAAGGAAAGAAAAAAGGTTTGACCAAAAACTGTTGAATAGATTGTGTGATACATGAGTCCATTATAAAGAAGAGTGTTGACCAACTATCAAAAATGCCCAATACATCACATGTTATAAAACAATAAAGACATTAACAGATTTCGACCAACTTGTCAAAGTAACAAATATAAAAGAGAGACTTTGACCAAAATACCAAAGTGCTACAAACATGAGAACTTGGCTTACAAGGAAAAAATTCAATTTACAAGAGTCATCGACTATCTGACATAAGAGATAAAATATCAATACAATAGATCAATCATCGATATAAAGATCCATAACATCCTATACATGATAACCTTCCTGATACAAGCTCCAGAGAACTACTAAAAAAAAACATCAGGGCGAGAATATTGTGGGAATGTGTTTCCACCCTACCACAAAGTAGTTATGCTTGCCCAAAAATTTTCCTGACATGAAAGATACCCAAACCAGCTAGAAATAGTCTAACAAAGTAAAAATGACTAAAGTAATAGAATTGTGTGACAAGAACATTCTTATTCAAATTACATCAACCACACCATGCACTCTTAAAATCATTTCTAAAGAAAAACTGATTCCATATTACAAATATAGATAATGTTGTGCAAGATTCTTTCTTATTGCATAGTACAACATGTTTCATGGGTGTATTCAACATACATAAAGAATATAAGTAAAATTCTATGATTAACTATCAAATCATTCCAAGTTCAAAGTTTCACCAATATCTATCTGGTTCAAATGGTAAGCATAACTTTGTTTCATACTAGTTCATGGAGAAAGCTAAAGAATACATAATTAGGTAAAAATGTATACTTCACTTCAAGGTATTCATGGAAATTCAACATATTCAGGAAGTATAATCATATATCAAATGACCAATAGGAAGAACATGTTTATAAGTCTAAGACATTTTCAAGTCAAGTTTTCCTCCAAATATCCTCTCATTAGTAGTCTGTAACGCAATTCTTCATCATATCAAATAAACAATCATCATTCTCTTGACTGTTTGAATTTAAATCAATTTTTCTTTCCTCTTTCATTATGGTACACACTCAGGTCATTGAGGGATTTGTATCATATCATATATGTTAGCTTAGAAATGATGATCTTTTCCTAGCATGATACAAAAATTTCAAGATCTTCATTCCAACTTAATAACATTTATCTCCACAAATCTAAGTTTAACAGACATTCTTCTCATGCACAACAAGAATACATGAGCACAAACTCTTCACAAAAGATGGCAACAACACATATGATCACACAACTAGGTAAAAGAGAATTTTAGAGTTAGTCTGGTCTCTTCTCAAATCTTTCTCATAGTAAGGAGAAGTAAGCACAATATTATTGCATTCCAATTTTAATGTGAAAGACGTCACTCTATCACATATGTAAGAAAGTAACACAAATTACACCAAATTTGGCCTATCCCAATTTATAAGGGAAGGAATGCAGGAAAATAATCCTCTCAGCTCGAACAGCTTCATAACCTAAAGCACTTTCTACTCGATGACCAATATAAAACAACACAACTAAATGTGGAATGATAGAGGAAAGAGAAACATGGCAGGAGATTTGATGGGACCCAGTTCGTTTGACTTCCTATCATGCTCTCTCTGGGCTATGTATTCATTACAGGAATAACTCAACTTAGATTTTATTCCTCGTTCCTACATGGAATATGAGCATGAGAAAGACTGCAAAACAAGTAGGAAGTAGAAAATTTTGCAAAGCAGGAATCTTGTATGGGCATTTTGGATATAACTACCAATTTAAGTATGTTGAACACTCATACACAACCATCTCCATGAAAACATACTCATCGTAAAATCTAAATGACTAATGCAAAATTTATATTAAACTAAACTTTAGAATATTTTCCAGAAATTCAAAAAAAGAGAGGAACCTGAAAGTATGTAGAAAACAAAAGATGAGGATTGATAATTGCAGTGCCACCACAAAATTCTTTTTTTCCCAAACTTGATCATAGTTGATTTTCAATTTCCCAAGAATGTATTGAACTGTTATCCTTTTTATTTTTTTGAAAAAAACAACACCGTATTCAGTAGGATTTTCTTTCTTACCCCCAGAGCTCATCTCCTTCATCCTGTCTCCTCCCTGAGGAAATAATTGCCATGTATTTTGCTTCCCCTAGTGATTCTTGCATACTTCCCTTTAAGGATGCAAAGGTAAGTTTATTTACAATTTTGTTTTCCGCATTAAAATCCCACTCTCTCTTAGTTCCACTAATTTAGTATGTGAGATATTTTAGGTTACGACATCATTCCCCTATTAGAAAAAACATCATCCTAGATGTTTTAGTTAATTCACTTCTGGAACCATCATGATTTTAGATACAAGAATCACATAATAATTACCTTCATTAACAAGTATTTAAAACAATACAAAAGTGTGTAACGAGAAGATAACATTTCTTACTAAAACTAAAATCTAGAATTTACCATTTCTTAATTGATTCCATCCTCTGAATTCATAAAAAATTTTAGTAGAAGTAACACACATATTTAACAAAAATAATTCTCAAAGGCAGTGTAGATGCACATTGAAAACAAGCACAAGGTAAAGTAAACATGCACAAGCATCAAGTAATCATCTCAGAGAGAGATTCTATGTGAGTGTGTGAATTCCATTACCACCTTATAGTTTTACAAGGTTATATTACCTCTCTCTAACAATATTCCCCCTCCCTTATAATATGTCATTCCATCTATTATATACACAGGAACAACATGAAAGCATCAGTTCATATTGTTATCATAACCAAAATGAAAAATCTAATATTCCTTTATCTCAATGCTTTTAGAAATAACTTAAATAATATCCTTAAAGTAGAAACAAAGCACGCACATACCTATGCTTACTTTACCATACTGTGACATCACAATGAATTGCAAACGTTACTGAGTGCCTTTTATCCACATTCCTGGCACACTATTATATATACACTCACAAATTTTTTCTTTTTTTACCTCGAACATAATGTCAATACTTCAATTAAAATAAGCTCTAGTTCATAACTTGATCATAATTAAGTAAATTAATCATATGTACCATCTAACACATGGTACTCACTAAGTAAGAAAATCTATCCATCCATACTCGCATTTCACCTGTAAAGGTTAGTGGATCCATTTTCCCATTTATGTGACCTCGCCCCTCATGCCCATCTCGTCACAAAAAAAATATTTCAAAAGAAGATTTTAACTAATTTCATTATAAGAAATATGTCTTCATTTCGAAGACAATGTGAGTCAATATAGGTTACATCTTACCATAAATAATCATCCTAATTTTTTTCTATGTAATGTAACTATGCTTGATTCCAATACATCACAATAATTCATCATTACATAAAATCAAATACAATGAGTATGTCATACATCAAGAGTATATATCAAAAGAAAGACCATTAGGGTCGATCAGGTAACAAGATAAATGTCATTCAAAAAATGTTATGTAAAGATTGAACCTAATCTAATAAAATTTCACATAAGCAAAACATCATAAAAAAAATCTCCAATGTCGATTCCATAGTCATAGTCAGTCAATTTCTATAGACTAGTCAACCAAAAAGCTCAAAACAAGTAATCATCTATGCCATCAGACAACTGTCCATCTGCATTCTCCCATCTCATAATCCATCAGACACATGTCCATCTACAAATATTGAGATGAGAGTGTGGTTTAGGGCATTTTTTTTCCCAACCACAAAGCCTAACACTTCCTTGGGATTCTACCTTCTCATAAAATTCCCAACCCTGAAGCCTATAACAATATAAAAGGCAGGGGGTATCTGGTGCTGCCGTGAAACTAAGCACTTTCCACAAGTAGAAATAATCATAGATGTGACAAGGAGATGAAACATAGGCATAAACATTTAGGAAAATATGTGCTACAAAGCTTTGGCCAAAGAATTTTAATACCAGAGTTCTACTGGCAGGTAGAGTGAAAAAAGGAAATATCACTTCTACCCTTCCCTATTTCACCCACATTCCCACACATCACCAGAAGGTAATATTTCCAATTCTCTCATATAGCAAGTAAAATAATGCAACTCATGCTTATCATATTTCCTTTCATACAATAATGTACCAATCAGATACATGGAAATCACACAACAAGCCAAGCATTGAAGAATCATGCTTTTCATCATGAACAATCACATACATCATAGGCAATCACAAATTTTACGCCATATGATAAAATAAAACCTAATACATATGAAGTAGCAGGTTTTGAACATTCTATCAAGAACACCCATAGTGTATTATTACAAAAATAATTCTATTCCTCTATCATCAAGAAATGTCGACCTACTCGTTGAACAACAAGTTAAAACACCTCAAGTATAATTCATGTAATATCTCATTCATCATTACCCATGTGCTAGTAATATCATATTAGAGTCATAAATTGTACTTTTTTCATGGATTCTATCATCTCAAGTATATCCACGCAATGCTCTTATAGCATCAAAAATAACATCAAATGCGTATAGATCAATGTCTATTATTTCATGCAATGCATATCTACTATGTACAATCATGTTCATTCTAATGTTATTTAACATATCATAACTGATAAAACAAATTTCAAATTAGAAAATATGAATGCAAGAATAAGAATGGTATATTCTTCGCAATCTACTCCCTTATACATTCTATCAATATTCCACACTGAACATGATAGAGAATCTTACTTCACATCATAGGACTAGCAACAAAGAACACACATCCTAGCCACCTTGAGATCATAAGAAATCTCAAAATCAAGGTTCACAAATTTTAACTGAAAATCAAAAAGTTGAGTAAAATCAATATAAATAAATGAAAAAAAGAACCATATTTGATAAATACACAGTTTGGTGGCTAGATAGTAGCAAGAAAACTTAAAAATTCAAGCTAGTCCTTCATCACTTTTAAACTCGAAAATAACATAACCAAGATGAAAACCAATTCACATATATAGGGTGACTATCACTAGCCACAAAGAGGGAGAAGAAGCTACACAACACCTTGCATCCAAGGTGTGCCAAAGAACATTACCATACATTTGGAAAATATTTATCTCATAGATTACATCATTATGTAATGGTACATTATATTTGTTCATACAACATAAACTCTTTAAGTCTTTCATTTTTCCTTCCTCAATCTCATGCAACTCTAAATGCAAGACAAAAATTAAAATACAGTTACTAATTTTCAAGAATTCTATTGGTACTCTCAAATTTGGAACAAATTTGGAGTGACCATGTTAATTTTTCAGATAAGCAAAGTAAGTACCCTTGAAAATTTTGTGTGAGAAGGCTCAGTTAGAATGCTTGAAAAGGATGCCCGGATGATTTTCATGAGGTACAAATTGGGAAGAGGCTTTAATGATTTTCATTTGGCATATGCAGTGGGTCCCAGCTTTTGAATTCCAATTCTGACAAGTTTAGGGAGTAGTCATTTTGAGGGGGTCACCTAAATCTGCATTTTGCTAAAGTGTCATTTTGCTGTTCGGAGCCTACTTTGCTTCTGAATATCTTACACCCTGTTGAGTTTCATAAGCCATAATTTTGGGAATGTGTTGCATGCATATCAGAAAGATTATGTTTTAAATCCTATATCATGATGAATCCATTTGAGCAATTTGCCAGTCTAATTTCGTTGGCACTTTGTTAAGTTTCCAAAATTTGTTGAATGCAGATTTCTGAAAACCTTACTTGGAGGGCCTGCATCTTTGATCAGATGGATAGGTATGACATCATGGTGTGTTCCCAGGTGTTGTAATAATGAAAATGAACCAATATTTCTAGTTTTCATATTTTATGAAATCAGATTACAAGTTTTCTAGAACCATTCTGTTAGTGAATAATTCTAATTTCCTGAGTGTTCAAGTGCAGAATTGCTAGGTTGTCCACTTTGAGCTCTTGAAAATGTGTACCCGGTTGAATAATTTGGATAATTGAGTTGTCCCTCATATTGTAAACATAGGAGTACACCTTTTTGAAGATTTACAGATTCCTGCCAATCCATTTATCCACTTTTCCACAGCCTTTCCATTTCCAATTTAATGAAGTTTCTTTGCAAATGCAGAATTCAAAATTAATTGGTATACTTTGTGGTTTCCCTGTTTACACCTAGTTTGAGGTCAAGCATAATTGAAATTTGATCTGCATTGTAGACCTAGGAATGAACTCCTTTGAATATTTCCAGATTTTGATCAATCCAGTTGATCACTTTGCTTCGCTGATTCCAAATTTAGTTTCTACTTTTTCACTATGTTAAAAATCAAAAAAGGGTACGGGTGCTAACTTTGCAGATTGGTATCAGTTGAATAATTTGTTTTCAGAAGAAGACAACCAAGGATTCATGTTCTACATATGACATTCAATCAAACTCCAGAAGTTGAAATTCAGAAAGATCTTTTTGATGACCCTATGAATTCAGTTCCAGAGGCAGTTTCTTCAGTTTGCAGTGCAAAGCAGAATTAAGTTTTCAGAATGGCCATTTTGCAAGAGTGATATCTTTCTGTCTGAATGTTATTTTCAAGATCTGATTATGGGAACATCCTCATTACATATGAGTCTACTATTTGACCTAATGGTGAAATTTCAGAAATTGTTTCAATGATTTTGTAATGGTCGACCCAAAAGAGATTTATGTTGTTTCAGCATTTGCACCTATGTAGTTTTCTGAAAGGCTAAGTTTGCACTGTTATATCTTGTGCCTGAGCATGAATCTAGCAAGGAATTTCTACATGTGTATTCAATGGTAATGAATGAATCTTCTTGCCAAGTGATGGGGTCAGATTACTTGTTTTAGTAATTTTTTGAGACCAATCCCGGGAGCTAGTTGCCATTTAAAGGTTCAGTTTGCAAAAGTGATTACAAAGTTGTTTGTTTGACAACAATTTAGATAATTTGCATAGTATCCTTCACACTACATACAACATAAGAGATTAGAATTGGAAGATGTGGAATATGTGAACGAGGTGCATGGGTTTTGTTTTGTATTTGGCATGGACTTTTGGAAGACTGTTTGTGAAGTGCATCCAAATTTGCATAATTCAGTTCCTGGACAACTAAAGAACATATTATATGGAAAGATGCACAGAATTGGAAGCCAACAATTAAGGAATTCAAAGCATGTGGTGGCATTGAAAATAACAATGCATTTGCATAAAAGAGCAGATGGGAAATGCAATACTAAACCCAGCGCATAGTTTTTTTTTAAAAACAGAGGCCAGCATTAATTGTAAAGCTCTATATATGTTGCGCAGTGTTTTAATGTAGTTTGCAATGTAAAACAAAGGATGGAGTATCACAGGATGTCCATGCAACATTGAATGTTAATTGAAACCTTACTTTTGCAAGAACATTGTGCAGACATAATGAAATGAAATTTGCAAAGACATAAATGTTTTGTACAAATCACTAGATGAGTGAGCATTGCGCAGCAGACTTTGGATGCTATGTAATACTTGAAGTTAGAGACAAATTTCTTACCAATTGCTCATGCCATGAAAGGAGGGGAGCCCACGCTGTTTTCGGGTGGGGGGGGCAAATATGAATGAAATATCAATACAAAGAAGGATTCAGCGCCAGGTTTTAGGTAGAAGTTTGGGTTATTTAGAATGCCTAGGAATCTACGCTGCCAAAGGAGGGGAGACAAAGCCAAGTGATTTAAACAATATTCTAATTTAACAGCCAATGCATAAGTATTATGAATTGCATTGCATTTGGAGGATGTTTGAAACATTTTGAAAATGCCCAATGTCTGCATGATAGGTGGTTGGAGGAGACAGTTGAAATGCTTTAAGAAACTCTCAAGCACAATGTAATTGGCTGGTGTAAAGCCAAATTCAACAACCCTCACCAGCAGCCTCCCTTACAATGCAAAACGCAGCAGCAGCACAGATAGGGCACATGAACTGTTTGACCAGAATGATGCATAGTATGTTGCGTAGACAAGGAGGGTATTATGCAGTTTTTAAACATTAAAACTGTAAGCTTCATGTCATTAATCCTACGCAGCAGTATTAGTGGAGGGAAATTGGAGATTGTAAAACGTTAAAACCCAAACTACATTGCAATACAACCTTGCCAGCAGTCTGCAATGGTTTTTTGAGGTGAGGGAGAGGTTTTTGAAAGTTTCAGAGTAAAGTTTGCAGAAGTAAATCCACTGTAAGGGGCACCCAAGCCATTAAAACGCATTGGTGGTCTTCATTGGCAGAGAAACAATGCAGTTGGTGAGCAGTTCTCCTCACACCTCCAGAAAAATGCAAAACTGTGTGATTCTTTTATCCCACATTCACTCTGCAGGGGGCATTTTTGGTCTTTATATTCTAAAATGCCAACTCTATAGGTAAGTAAGAGAGCCCAAAGGCTCTTGGCGGGTCTTTAAGGGCTAGAGGAATGGATGCATGGGAAAACCACAGTCTTTTAACCCTAATTTTGAAAATGTCTTTAAACTCATCAAGACCAATATCCCACATTATTCCTACTATAGAATTTTGAAGTCTTTATAAGCTAAAATGAGAACATCTTAATCTGAAGAAAGAAGAAGAAGCTATCCACGTGTGTGCCCAGTCATCTGATGCCTCATTTTATGTGCCCAAAAATGGAGAAAAATAAATTTTGGCGAAAGAGACACGTGGCATCCAGTCGTGTGGTCGTGAGAAGTTCTGGTCGCACAGTCGCAAGAAGTTCTGGTCTCCCAATTGCAAGATGTTAGCCATCGAAGGAGATGACCGTGAGACTTCGTGACTGATCGCTAGTGGTTAGTCGCGCAGTCGGGAGATGTCAGAGCTAGCCGCCGAGACTTGGCAACTGACCGCTAGCGGTTAGTCGCGAAGTAGCAAGAAGAAGAAGATGACTGCCACGACAAGGAGATAGCCAGTTGTCGCATGGTCGCCAGATAGAAATAAGCCACCAGGTGCCAGTCACGAGGTCACCCAAGGTTGATAGTTGAGTTGAAAATTGCTCACGACTTGGAGATTAAGGTTGGTCGCATGGTCGCCGAATTTAACTATGGTTAGTAAAAATACTCAGAAACTTAGAGACAAAGGAAGAAGGCTAACCAGGGTTAAAGGCATAGTTAAGACCAGTTTATGATAGCAAATTAGCATGTGACACATGTCAAAATCTAGTAAATTCTGGGCAAAATATGCATAAATGTGAGGATTTCAAAGACTTTAGAATGTGCACAAGAAAAAATTTTAAAGGGAATTTTATAGTTTTTTATTGAAAATCTTCATATGTTTATTCCCGGAGGGTTTTTTTAAGACACTTGAAGTCTGAGGGTTTTGCCAGGGAAATCAGATTTAGGGATGAGAAATAATGATTAAATTTGCACAGACAAGAACAAATATATTTATTTGTTTTTAAAGACTTGACAGATGAATTTATGGGAAGATATTTATCAAAGGATAAATCAAATTTTCAAAGGGAAATATGACTGGGTTTCAAAGATATTTTGTAGATAGAATCAGATTTGGTGGACTTTTTAGTGGAAGAATGAAAGAGCTATTATGAGGATAAAATCATATATTTTCTCAAACATATGGAGTCAGTTATTAAAGATATATCAGATATTTTGAAGACTTGGAAAGACAAGTAAAATAAGATTTGTGAAGTCACCTAGAATGTTTAGATATTTTGAAAAGAAGGAATGAGTGCAAATCAGATTTGAGAGAAGGACAGGTGTTGGCCAGACATAGTTTTTAGGGTTTCTCCTTCTTCTATATCTTCTCTTCTCTTTTCTATTTTGAGGGTTTTGATTTCAGGTTCCTGTTTTGGTTCCTGTGGAGGTTCCTAGTCTTGTTCTTGTTCCTATATTTGCTTGGTTCAGTACAAGTTACCATTGGTTTGAAGATTTTTATTTGTAAAGCATACTTCTTTTTCATGTTTAGTTCTTGAGTTTATTGTCTGGATATTTGGAAACAACTTGGATTAATGAGAATACAGTGTAGTTCCTATTCATTATTGTTTTGTCTCTTTTGACTATGGTTTATGCTCTAGTATAGTTCATTTATAAGGCATCTGAAATATACCTACTACAAGGTAGTGTGTCTAATCATTTGTTAGTCTTTCTCAAGGAGAGAGTTAAATTTTGTAAATGGTTTCAGAGAGCAGGACATAGTTGCGAAGATCTGATGAAGAAGTATTGAGTTGAGTAGATTGTTTGTAAGGCATCCAATCTGGATTGTATGAAGTTTGTAAGGCATTCTTCAGTATTGCATTAGTCTATTATTGTGGACATATGTTTTCATTGAATCTTTGCCCAAGGAATAGGTAGTGATCTAGAGTTTGCTGAACAAGTGTTTTCTCCATTCAGTTATACACAAATTAATCAATTTCATCTAGTTTTTAGAACAAATGAGCTGAACTCATTAAGGACTTATGTCAGCAGGACAGTGTCCATTTTAGTGATTCCTTGGAGAGTGAATCATTAGGTTATCCCTCCTAAAATCAAAAGGAACAAGGATGCAAATCCTTGTCTCATTGGTTTATGTTATCAAAACCATAGCCTGGCTTATAATACGCTGTTTCAGATCAATAATTGCAATCTCTAAAGTATTCTATAAGTTGTTACAGTGAGGTTTTAGGTGCATAGCTAGTGAATGAAATAATCCACCAAATACATAGGCTGAAATATCAGTAATCTTTAAAAGGTAATACCTACCTGAGTCTATGGAGCTCAAAAATGAAGAAGGATATTATCCAATCCTTATAAATTAGCCTTTCTCTTTCCTGAAAGAGGTTACACTCAAGTATATGAGGTATATTGTCATCATTAGGTAAGTGTTGCAAGAAAAAGTGCTAACAAATTCTATTCTCAAACATAACATGCTAGGTTCATTTCACTCATACCCTAGTGCAAAATTTAATCATCAGTTAAATACACAATTAAGTCAAAGAGTTTTACCTTCTTTCTTGCTTCACGCATGCAAAGAAGTATATATTTAATTTAACTGCTTCACTCACACACAATATAATGCACACTTCCTCACTCATTATAATGTCTATGCTGGAAACCTACCTATTGGAAGCACGCTCAGACATGCAAACATTAGAGGATATAAACCATTTAATCTACATTAACATATCTAAAAGCATACTCTAAAATCAACAATAGCTTCCACCATGACCTCCGATGAGCTGAACAAAGGCACCCAAAGCCTTGTTGATTTGCTCTTAGAGAGGTGTATGGGTGTGCTCTCCCAACACAATATCAAATCCCACTATTTGATCTAAAAATGCAACTAAGAGAGTGAAAGACTCAAGAGCAAGTATGAGGAACTTGTCTCAACTCTTTACAAATGATTGAAATGAAAATGTAAGTTACACTAAGATGTTATGCAAGATTACATGAAAACTAGAAACTAGATTCTTTCCATTATCCTAGCATATGATTTCTAGATTATGAACTAAAGCATGAAAGCATGAAAATGAACTAAGAATTCTATAACTATTTTAGCATGATAACAATGCATAAAATGAAGATGGTTTTCTCTTGAGAAAGACCTCTATTTATAGAGTTTTGGAGGGAAGGGAAGGAATTGGATGAGGTGGATCATATGTGGCATCCACATAGATGCCACATAGAGGACACAAGGGCAAGAGGACAAGCCATGCAAAATTCAACACAAGCCTTTAAGGTTTGATTGGCTCAAGGTTTGCTCACACATGTGTGAGAAACCCTTGGGGAATAGAGTGGGGGACAAAAGAGTGGCTATATTAAAGGAAGTTGGTGGCTTCCTTTTTGAGGAGTTGCTCACACTTGTGGGAGCATTCTATTAGTGCTAAAAGGAGTAGGAATCACACTTTAAGTGTGATTAGTGTGTGTTTAAGTGAGGAAGTAGGTTTATTAAGAGGAATAGGTAGGGTAGGGTACGAATAGAGTAGGTTTCTAGGTAGGATTTAATAGGTCTTATTAAATTTAATCTTGGTTTAGAAGAATATTAGAAATGTGGGGAAATAAATAAATTTTAAAATTTATTAAAAAGGGGATTTATGGAGGGTAATGTATTAAATAAGATTTTAATACATTAAAAAGGGGTAGTATTTAAATTAAATTTAAATACTAAGGAAAGTTAATCATATTTAACTCAATAAATTTAATTAAATAGATAGGAGAATATAACAAATATAATTAATTAAAATTAACTATAATGTTATGGGAATATTAATTAAATTAATATAAGGGCAATTTTGGACGTCTACATATAAATCATTCAATTTCATAAGAAAATGTAATCAAATCAATTTGAGGTACACAATTTATCAATCATTTCAGAAATATTACATCTTTTACAGTTTTAAGAGCAAGCTATGACAAACAAGTAGCCTCACACACAAAGAGGTAAGGTCCTGGAAGTGAATCTTTCCACTTCTATAAATCAAAGCAAGACACATCCTTTCCTAACCTGTCAGGAGTAACCATAACTGGGAGACTCAACCATCTACCCAAGGAACTAACACTTACATTCACAGTCCAAGCATTAGTTGACTAAAAATTTGTGCGATCAAGGGTCACAACTAAGCATAGTGAACTCAAGGCCCTAAAGTGAAACCCAGTGCTCTGATACCATATGTAAAGACTGATCTTATGACAACTTTTACCACATAGAAAATATCCACAAACAAAAGAGTCTGTCAACTAAGTCAAACGTCAAATGCACAAGTTGACAAAAACAAATCATTTTCCTTAAATTCAATGAAAGAGAGAAAAAGGTTCGACCAAAAACTGTCAAATAGATTGTGTGATACATGAGTCCATTATAAAGAAGAGCATCAACCAACTGTCGAAAACACCCAATACATAACATGTCATAAAACAATAAAGGCATTAACAGATTTTGACCAACTTGTTGAAGTAACAAATATAAAAGAGATACTTTGACCAAACCATTGGAGTGCTACAAACACGAGAACTTAGCTTACAAGGAAACAACTCAATTTACAAGAGTCATCGACTGTTCGACATAATAGATAAAATATAAATACAATAGATTAATGATTGATATAAAGAACCATAACATGCTATACATGATGACCTTCCTGACAAGAGCTCTAGAGACCTGCTACAAACAAACCTTAGGGAAAGAATATTGTGGGGAGTGTGTTTCCACCCTACCACGAAGAAGTTATGCTTCCTCAGAATCTTTCCTGACATCAAAGATACCCAGCCCAGCTAGAAATAGTCTAACAAAGTAAAAATGACTGATGTAATAGAATTGTGTGACAAGAACATCCTTATTCAAATTACATTAACCACACCATGCACTTCCAAAATCATTTCTAAAGAAAAACTTATTTCATATCACAAATATGGATAATGTTGTGCAAGATTATTTTTTATTGCATAGTACAATATGTTGCATGGGTGTATTCAACATAAGTTAAATTATCCCATTAACTATCAAATCATACCAAGTTCAAAGTTTCACCAATATCTATCTAGTTCAAATGGTAAGCATAACTTGGTTTCATACTAGCTCATGGAGAAAACTAAAGAATGCATAACTAGGTAAAAATGTATACTTCACTTCAAGGTATTCATGGAAATTCAACATATTTAGGAAGTATAATCATATATCAAACGAACAAAAGGCAGAATATGTTTATAAGTCTAAGAAATTTTCAAGTCAAATTTTCCTCCATATATCCTCTCATTAGTAGTCTACGCAATTCATCACCATATCAAATAAACAATCATCGTTCTCTTGAATGTCTAAATTTAAATCAATTTTTATTTCCTCTTTGATTATGGTATTACACTTAGGTCATTAAAGGATTTTTATCATATCATATATCTTAACTTATAATTGACAATATTTTCCTAGCATGATACAAAAATTTCAAGATCTGCTTTCCACCTCAATAACATTTATCTCCACGAATCTAAGTTTAATAGACATTATTCTCATGCACAACAAAAATACATTCATGCATACATGAGTACAAACTCTTCACGAGAGAAGACATGAACACATATGATCACACAACTGGGTAAAAGAGCCTTCTAGAGTTAGTCTGGGCTCCTCTCAAATCTTTCTCATAGTAAGGAGAATTAAGCAGAATCTTGTGGCATTCCAATTGAAATGTGAAAGATGTCACTCTATCACATATGAAAAGCACCTACACATTAGTATTTAAAATACACTAAATATTTTAAGAAAACATACAGACATGAGTGCATCATTCTTGTTTGACAAAAGGATTCAACTGAAACCAGAACTTCATTGTATTCAACATTCAAAATGTAACTTAATAAATCATGCCATCTAACAATTAGAATACAAATGGAACTTAAGTATTCAGGCCATGTAGAAAATAAATCTTCCACGATCACTAATTGTGAGTGAGTTCTGATTGAAAAATAAAATATTTAATCTTTTCTCCCTTAATTAGTAGCTGAAACAATATTTTTTTAATATTGTTTGATAACGACATGTTCCATCCTATACACTTGTTTATGAATAAAATGATGCAATCCTCTATAGAATAGAGGTAAAAATGTATCCCCTTTTCCCCATACGAAGGGTACACATTGATAAAGAGGTTACAGGGAAAGAATGTGGATTCCAATCAGTAGCCATGGCCAGAACAAAAGACATGCTAACAAGATGTTGAATGTAATTCAATGTAGAAGAAGAACAACCATTCACTTGATGCATTTAACGTTAAGAGATAGCCATGACACTGCACAGGTGGAACCTAGAGGTTAATTAGGGTTATGATAATAGTCTTGGATTCCCACGATTAATGCACCCAAGTCTCGGCATTCAATGAAACATTAAACACAACCCAGGCTTTTGAAGGAACGTTTCCTACCACCCAGAACTTCCACAAATTTGTTAAACCCAGGAGAAACCCAGGGAAATGGAGTAAAGGAATTGGTGAATGTAAGAAAGTAACACAAATTACACTAAATTTGGCCTATCCCAATTTATAAGGGAAGGAATGCAGGAATCCTCTCGGCTTGAGCATCTTCATAACCTAAAGCACTATCTACTCGATGACCAATATAAACCAACATAACTAAATGTGGAATGACATAGGAAAGAGAAACATGAGAAATTTCATGAGATCCAGTTCATTTAACTTCCTATCATGCTCTATGTGGGCTGCGTATTCATTACAGGAATAACTCGCCTTAGGTTATATTCCTCGTTCCTACATGGAATATGAGCATGAGCAAGACTAAAATACAAGCATGGAGTAGAAAAATTTGCAAAGCAGGAATCTTGTATGGGCATTTTGGATATAGCTACAAATTTAATTATGCTGAACACGCATACACAACCATCTCCTCGAAAACATACTCATCTTAAAATCTAAATGATTGATGTAAAATTTATATAAAACTAAACTTCAGAATCTTTTCCAGAAATTCAGAGAAGAGAGGAACCTGGAAGTATGCAGAAAACAAAAGATGAGGATTGATAATTGCAGTGCCACCCCAAAATTCCTTTTTTTCCTGAAATTGATTGTAGTTGTTTTTCAATTTCCCAAGAATGTGTTGAACTGTTATCCTTTTGCTTTTTTTGAAAAAAATCAGCACTGTATTTAGTAAGATTTTCTTTCTTACCCCTAGAGCTCATCTCCTTTGTTTTGTCTCCTCCCTCAGGAAATAATCACCATGCATTTTGTTTCTCCCCGGTCAGTCTTGCATGTCGCCCTTTAAGGATGCGAAGTTAAGTTTATTTATAGTTTTGTTTTCCGCATTAGAATCCCACTCTCTCTTAGTTCCACTAATTTAGGATGCCAGATATTTTGGGCTATGACACAGACTATACAGGGATATCAAATATAGTATGTATATATGTAGCAACACTGTTACACACAACATGCACACTTTTCATAGAGAACTTGGTCATGTAGAAGTATTTTAATTTTTAGTGGATTTCTCCATCCTTATTTCTCAAGAATTAATTCTCAACCCAGGTTCTTGAAAGTCTCTAGAATTGCCTGAGCTCTATCTTCTGAAGAGAAATGGGAAGATGAGGGTCACAAAAATATAGGTCATTTCCTTTAGTTGCAACCTACACAAACAGTAATGCAAGGCAAATCTTTCCAAAATACATGTTGAATGGGAGTTCATTCGCTTCGCAAGCGTAGGACTGCAGTTCAGTCCACCCCCGAGCTTGGGGAGATACAAAGGTGGCTTGAATTTATAACTACCCACTCACATGCACATCATACAAAGATTTACAATTTCACATGGTACATTGGACACCGTATCTCTTCTGAAAACCCCAGGAAATGCTACATTAAGAACCAACATGGAGAAGGGAGGCACAACATATTGTGGGAGTAGCAGTAAGAAAGACACATACCAGATCTTCCAGAAATTAACTTCGTTAATACATTCACATCACCATATTCAAGTCCCATTACTTAGATTCAAAATTTTATAAAACCATTGCCACAAGCTTATTCCTCTATAATTTAAGATACAACTAAACTAGAACAATAGGTATGGTACTTGTATCCCACAAATGAAGCTCATCACAAATCTAAATGGGTGTTCATATCCAAAACAAATCTCCTCATAAATAAAGAGGGGTACTCATTACCAAAATAAATTTATCCATAAGTCAATATGGGTACTCATACCCAAAATATATCTCCTTACAATAGCCATATACTCTTTCTACCCCCTCACATGTAGTCTCTCAACCAACATGGGAGCCTACTCATCTACCCTCAAACCCAAAACTATACCAGCACACGTACACATTTTCACATAACAGGCACAGACATATAATCACTCTAAACAAAAACAACAACATTGTAAGGAGCCACATTCAAAACACATGTTACACATTGAAAGGTTTCAATAAAAAATGATGAGGTACCTACCTTGAACCAACCCTTCGACTTGAAGGATTTTTCCATGAATCTCCATGATCGATCAACCTTCTCCCCAAATTGCTCTTTAAAAATCAGGTTCTTATATTTTGTAAACCCCCCTCCCCCCCCCTCGCCAAAAGACACCCCCTTCTCAAACTGCAATGAATAAATATAAGTTCCCACTCTCCTCTCTCATCTTTGGATTGGATCCCATGTGTGTGTGTGTGTGGGGGGGGGGGGGCTCTCTTAATCATAAAAATATCATTAGCTTCCTTGTACCTAGGGTTGGTCTCTCAATTGTGTGAGTTGGTTAATGGAGATATTTCTCTCTTATAATCCTTCCATGTGTCATACTCTACCCATGCCTCCTCAACTATTCCTTCACCAATAGTCAAAATTTGTCACTAATAAAAAGAGGGTAGGAAAGGGGTTACAACTCACTTATAACTAGGTTTGAGACATCGTAAGGTTTCTAGACCCATATGTTTAGTAATTAGGGCTTAGATGCGACACACAAAAAAATGATGAAAACACTCCATTAAACTAATTTGAACATTAAGAAAAATTAAAACATAAAGATAACCCTTCAATTGTCACATAGGGAATCTTGACTTGTCCATTGTTACACAAAACAATACAAATAATGGATAGCATTTATATCACAAAATACAGATACAAAAAAATATACATAACAACTTCCACATCACAAAAATTGATGTAGGAGTATCCTGCGGTAGTTGGTAATCTAGTGTCACCAAAAACATGTTTTGGTTTGATTTCTAATTTACTAGTTAACTTGGTTGGAAACCTGAGGTTCTCGGTCACTGTGGTGGCAGTTATCAGTTGGACCCTGTATTGTTTCACTATTGGACTCGGTGAATGGACTCGGTGGTACTCAATGTTTCTATTTTTGGTGATATTCTCATCAAGGTACACTGCTCGGTGGTAGTTGCTCAGTGTGCCCAACTCACTCATGTCTTGCTCCGTAGCATATTACTCTGCGGTGTCTTTTTGGTGGAGTTATCCTCGGTTGCGTCTTTCACCGAGTGGTCTGGCTCTCAATGTGCTTTTTTATTGATGGGTTGTTGGGGTTAACCAAATTGTGTTTATGGATTGGGTGGACATTGGAGATTTCATCCATGATTTGAGGGGGTCATTAGGATCATGTTGATTTATGAGGAATGCAAATTTGTTGCATTGGATCTTGTGTGGACTTAAATCTGGGTTGATGCATTTTTCTATAAAAAATTTTATTATTTGCAGTTGACTAGTGCATTTAATATATTTTTATTATAGAGTGTACGGCTGACTTGATCATTTAATTATTGTTTATAAGAGAAAGTGTGGCAAGTGTGTAGAAAAGAGAGTCTAGGTTGATATTATGGAGAGACAAAAAATGATGGGAAGATAGATAGTGGATAGCAGAGTAAGCTAATAAGCCGAAAGATAGTAAGTTGTTGCAGATAGTTGTAAGTGGGTAGATAGAAACTTGTAAGATTGCTTGATAGCTTACAAGCACAAGTTCAGATCTTGTTTCTTCCATTCAGCTATAAGGTAGATGGATAAGGTTGAATCCCATGAGATTTTGTTGAATCTTTTGTTTTAATTGGCCCTAACCGGGAAGGCCTTACAGGCTACCATGTTGCATGTAATTGGAATTCTAAGATAATATAAGTTGATATTGATATATCTTGGGTTGTGTTGTTTCTTCTATGTGGATCTTATTGTTGGCTACAAGTTTGGACAATCCTTTATTGGATCCTCCGAGCTTGATTGCGTCAAGTGGTATGAGAGATACTAGTTCATTTCCTATGGAGCTTATGGTTTTCAAAGATCTAGAGAGATGCCTCAAAGAAGATTGGACCCTAGGGTGTTTGCAAATCTTTCTAGGAAGGTGGAAGCGAGGATAACAGAAAGATTCAGATCTAAGATGATGGAAATGAAGAATTAAATCATAGAAGGTATCAGAAATGTTTGATTATATAGAGGTCTGAGAATGGATGATGGTCCCAAGGAAGCTACTAGATCTAGTGGGGATGATAGATACGATCAGATGGAGAAATCTAGAGGCGACAGCTATGGTCAGTTGCATAGATCTGGAGCTCAGTTGAGTACAAACTACCAAATGGAGGTTTCCAAATTTTTAGGTATATTGATACCTGAGGATCTAATTGATTGAATGAGTGAGTTAGAAGACTAATTTGAGCTTGAAGACATTGAATATTCGCTTAGAGTAAGGTTGGCACAAACTAAGTTGAAGGAACATGCTACTTTATAGTTGAAAGAATTGCAGAGGGACCGAGAAGAAGAAGGTGAGATGAAGATCAATTAGTGGAGGTTGATGGTGACAAAGCTAAAACCTAAGTTCATTCCTACTGACTATGAACTGAAGTTATTTAAGAAATTACATAATTTAAAATAGAAGGATATGACTGCGGAAGATTATACCGAGTTCTACAAGTTGACTATTCAGTCTAGGCATAGAGAACTTTGTAAAGAAAAGGTGGTGAGGTATGTTAATGGTTTGAAATTCAATATCCAAGATGAGAATGGTATGTTGAATATTGACTTAGTAGAAGATGCTTATAAGTATGCATTGGAGGTAGAAGATATATTGGGGAGAAGACGTTATGGTAATTCCTGAGGAAAAGAGAACCAAGAATAGTTGGTAAAGGATAAACTGAGAATAGAGGAGGAACCAAAACCCGTTGAACCAAGGAGAAAGATAGGTAGAGGTGTATTCAAAGGTACTTGTTGCAAATGCGGTGAAGAAGGACATTGGTCATTTGAATGTTCACATACAGATAAGAAGGTCGGTAGTCATTGAAATGTTGTGGTGAATAAGGTTACCAAGAATGAACCTGAGGTGGAGGGTGTAAATATTTTCCTTAGGAGAACATTATTGTCCTCAAAGAAAGTTGATTCTTGATAGAGGAAGAGCTTGTTCATGACTGTGTGCAAATATGGTGGTAAACATTGTAAGGTAATTGTTGATGGGGGAAGCAATGACAACCTAGTTGCTGAGGAGATGGTTCAAAAACTTGGTTTGAAAAGGTTGAGCCATCTTTGTCATTATAGGATAATTTGGTTGCAGAATGGTCATGTAGTAGAAGTGAAAGAGTAGTGCATGGTTAGTTTTTACATTGATACCTATAGAGATGAAGTATTATGTGACATTATGGAGATGATTTCTTGTCATGTTTTACTTGGTAGGCCTTGGCGGTATGATAGAGAGGCTATTCATGACTATAAAAGAAATTCCTTTACTATACTAAAGGATGGGCAAAAGTCTATTTTGATTCCTTTGAAGGATACAAAGCTCACAAGGAGGAACTTGAGCATTGGTAGCAAATATTAAGTGGTTGCAGTGGATGATGCAAATATGAGTGTGCAGAGATATGATGATAAATCAGCAAGTACTAGTGGTTAAAGGAAGCAGAAGAATAACAGAGGGAAGAGTGTGTCGGTTGAGGACTTGGAAGACATGTATATCAAGAACCAGTTTGGGATCTATCTGTTGAATCCCAACATATTTCATCCTTCTTTTGAGAACATCTTTTTACACCTGGGGTGCCTGGTGCGGGAGCATCCTGGGGTAGCTGGGAATCTCGTGTCAACAAAAACTTGTTTTGGTTTGATTTATGTTTTAGTAGTTAACTTGGTTGGAGACCTGAGGTGCTCGGTCCCTTTGGTGGCAGTTCTCGGTTGGAATATGTATTGCTTCACTGTTGGAATCCATGAATGGACTTGGTGGTGCTTGGTGTTTCTCTTTTCAGTGATATTCTACTTGGGGTCCACTGCTCAGTGGTATTTTATCGGTGTGTGCAACTCAGTGGTGTCTTTCTTGGTATCATATTACTCGATGGTGTCTGTTTGGTGGAGTTCTTCTCAGGTGCATTTTTCACCAAGTGGTCTATCTCTGGATGTGCTTATTTATCGACGAGTTGTTGGGGTTCACCGACTTGTTTTTATGGATTGGGCAGACATTGGAGATTGCATCTATGATTTGACGGGGTGGTTGGGATCATGCTGAGTTTTGAGGCATTCAAATTTATGGCATTCAATCTTGCGTGGACCTAAATCTGGGTTGATGTGCTTTCCTATATATTTTGTTATTATTTGCAGGTGACTGGTGCATTTAATATATGTTTGTTGTAGATTGCATGGCCAATTGGTTCATTTAATTATTTTTTACAAGCCAACTTGTGGTAAGTGTGTATTAAAGAGATTCTAGGTTGATGTTTAGGAGAGATTGAAAATGATGGGAAGATAGATAGAGGATAGCACAGTAAGCTAATAAGCTGAAAGATTGTAAGTTGTTGCATATAGTTGTAAGTGGGTAGACATAAACTTGTAAGAGTTCTTTGTGGCTTGCGAGCACAAGTTCAAATTTAGTTTCTTCCACTTAGCTATAGGGTAGATGGATAAGGTTGGATCCTATGAGATCTTGTTGAATCTGTTGATGTAATTTTTCCTAACAGGGAAGGCCTTACAACCCGACATGTTGCATGTAATTAGAATTCTGAGATAATATAAGTTGATATTGATATCTCTTGGGTTGTGTTGTTTATTTTTGTGTGTTTCTTGTTGTTGGCTGCAAGTTTGGACAATCCTTTATTAGATCCTCTGAGCTTGATTGTATCAAAAATTAACACTAAACAAAATCTCTTAGCCTCTCCATATGGGCTAGACTAGCTAGACTAGTTTTATACACAAGTTCATCAAGTAGTCTCTCTGATCCCATTGACCATGGTAACCTGCACACTCAAGTACATATTACTCCTCAATAATAAGATTTATAGCAAAAGAAAATCAAATAATACTGATTACATGAAAAAAGCATGAAATTCATCTCTTACAATACATCTCAACGCAGTCATTAACTAGTTATATTATTTATGACTAGGTGAGATACATATTCAGATCATAGCATTATCACATTTCAAATAGAAAAACTAACAATGCAGAGTTCAATTCATCAATATCACTTAGAAAATCAACCAAATATAAGCATATTTTATTTTAGCATCAACTAATCTAATCTAAAGTGTACCAAATACAACTATGAAATGATATTAATCTAGTCAAAATGCTCATATAATAGGACTATGGTAACATGATAGAAGGATGTATCAACTTAGTTTCTCCAAATTATTGTTAGAAGAGTCCCACAAGGAGCATGCAACCCTTTCCTTGGGTTTGGGCTAAGGCACACACAATAACACTAAAATGAAAGAATCACAATGACATGATAAAACAACTAAGACACACATATTATTAGTTTCTCACTAGGGGGTGGGAATTACAATTATAAGTAAATTAAAGAGTGCTCAAATTAAATGTTACAAAAATGATTGATAATGAAAAATAGAGTAATGAAATTGACATGGTGTGGGTAGCATGAAGATTGATAAGTAGGAGATATTTTCCTCAATAAGTCAAATTGTGATATTTCTATTAGGATTCAAATGATGAGTATTTTGAGTCAAACTCATTGACCCATATTTTATGAGTAGTGATTAACAAGAACTCATCTCTCATGAGACTGAATGGAATACTTAGCCCTCATTGCATCTATGTGATGCTCACAGAGGGGAAGCCCTGGGACTTCCTCGGAGATCACCCATCCCAATACTAATCCAACTCGAGCAAATTTAATTATTAAGTTTCCTACATTATTAATCTCACTCTGCATGCAACCCCATTTACAAAACCATCAGCAAGTGTTGTGGCTTATGAACCATTTATTAGAAATCCCCTTATCAATTGATGAGCTTAAGGGGATTTCTAATGAATGGTCCATAAGGCTCATAATGAGGTTCCATAGTGAGGAATTGGATGCAAGATACAATATTATTTTTGAAATATGCAAAAGAGGGTTGATTGTCAGAAAACATGAGAAGAGGAAATTATTAAATCTTTGGACAAGATTTAATGACGACAAGTGTCGAGAATATGAGAAAAAATGGAAAAGATGAAACGTCATGTGGCGAAGAGGTTAGGATTGTGAAGTGTCCATGTGAGAGAAATGTCACTCAACAAAAGATATTTATTTTCCACAAATTAAATGAATAGAGATGTGCACTTATTTAGGAGACAAGGATAGGATTGGTTAGTGTAGAGGTTTAAAGGATATGGTTAGCTAGAGGAAGAATGTTAGATAGAGGGATTAGGTTAGAGAAGGGTTCAATGTAGGAGACACATGATGAATTAAGTTAATTTAATTAATTTAATTAATTTAATTTCATGAGGTGAGGGAATAAAGAAGAATGAATTAATTTAGACAAATGGGTTTATTTTCCTAATTTAATAGTAGAAGAGGGAAACAAATAGGGTAAATTAATTAACAAATGCAGTGACTTGACTAATTAGTTAGATTATAGAAGACCTAGGTAAATTAATTAATTAACTCATCTAGGTGCAAAGAATAATATTAATTATTTAATTAATCAATAACTATTTGAATAATAAATGATCCATATTTGTGTGACTGAATGTCTTAATTTGATCAAATTAAATTAATCAAATTTTGAGGTTTGGACAATCAAACGAGTTACCATAACTTTATGGTGATAAGATACATCCCAACTAACATATTAAATGATGATAAGAAAAAATCTAATCGAAACAAATTCAAAATATAAAGGAAAACGATATAAATTTAGACTTTTCACCATTACAAATGAGAATCACAAAGAATCCATCAAAACATTTTTCAGAAATTTAAGGTGACCAAATACATGTCAACTAACATATTAAATAATGCATAAAAAATCAAATCGTAATGCTACACACAATTTTCAACATTACAAATATGAATTACAAAGAATGCATCAAAACATTTATTATAATTTTACTACAATGAAAAAATACATGACAACTAACATATGTTGAATAGGAATAAATTTAAAAATACAAAAAAGACATTGATTTAATGTTTTCACTATTACAAGTGAGAATCACAAGAACAACAAAACAACTCCAGAAATTCAAGTGACAAAATACATACTAACTAACATATTGAATAATACATCTAGACAAAATAAAGTCCAATTTTACAAGAAAATATAAATTTAAAATTTTCACAGTTTAATAAATAAATAAATAAATAAAATCCATCAAACATTATCATTAGCTTTATGATGATACAATACTTGTCAACTAACATATTGAGTAATGTGTAAACACTAATCAAAATAAATGCAAAACATAAAAGAAAACAACATAAATTTAGATAAATAAATAAAATCCAACAAACATTATCATTATCTTTATGATGATATAATACTTGTCAACTAACATATTGACTAATGTGTAGACACGGTCTAATCAAAATAAATGCAAAACATAAAAGAAAACAACATAAATTTAGATAAATAAATAAAATCCAACAAACATTATCATTACCTTTATGATGATAT
>MU224422.1:4077743-4096691 GCA_018584345.1 Thuja plicata
TAAAAGAAAACAACATAAATTTAGATAAATAAATAAAATCCAACAAACATTATCATTACCTTTATGATGATATAATACTTGTCCACTAACATATTGACTAATGTGTAGACACGGTCTAATCAAAATAGTCTAATCAAAATAAATGCAAAACATAAAAGAAAACAACATAAATTTAGATACTTCACAATTACAAATGAAAATCATAAAAGATCCATCAATACATATTCACAACTTTAAAATCAGAAAATACATACCACCTAACATATTATTATTAAATAATGTAAACAACAATCTAATAAAACTAAATCCCAAAATTAAAAAATATTACATTAATATTTTCATTGTTACAAATGAAAATAAAAATAAAAACTCAGGGAACATTAATGAGACCTTCAGGAGCACAGAAAATTCATCAAAAAAGTTATCCTTTGACTTTACTATTCCGAAAGAATTCTTTACTCGCTCAGGAGTCTGAACACGTGAAATGTGAGATTCCCATTCGGTGCATGCTATTATTCATATTAATATCTCTATATAAAGAGTATAATATTCAAGAATCACCTGGTACTGAGTCCAGTTTGACAAACACCGCAATTTGAGTCTTATTTTATTGCAAATAATATGGCTTACGATGGACAAAGTCCAAGTAAGTGATAAATGTTTCTAGTTCTGAGAGTTTTGGATGCTTTTATCATTTAAATTGGCTGAAAAAATCTTTTACTAATGTCTTGTATGTATGCCGTGCAACAATTCACACCATAAAATATGGGAATAGGCATTGATTATCTGGCAGAAGGCATAGCTGCGCATTTCTTAAAGCCATCTATAAAACCTTCAATCACTGTGGGCATCGTTGGTGAATGCGGATCTGGTGGGGTAGTCAGCAGCCTCATGAATAAGGTAGGGAACAGTTTATTCTATTATTATAGTATTTGATTTTGATTTCAGATTTCTTTACAAGCAGATTGTGTTACTCTGTTCAATAGTATATGTATATGCATATATCTCTGTATGTATGTAATATATGTCTGTATGTATGCATTTATATATGTATATGTATATGTATGTATGTATATGTATATATCTTATATAGACACACATGTAAAGATAAGGACAATTGCAATATTTGTATGTATAAACTGAAATAAGAATTAATAGAATTGTTTTCTAAAGTTGAAAAAACTTCATGTCTACCATATTAGTCCACTTCAAAATTAATGGTTGATTCTTGTAAGTGTTAAACTAATTATGTATAGTGTTTGAAGTTATAAACATTTAATAAACATGATGATAAATTACAAGATGTTTAAATAGAGCTTTCTCTAGTTCATTATTTTTGTTGTCTCAAACTAATGTCTTATATTTAATATTTAAAGTGGTAAACTATTATTGAAATATGTTAGTAAACTAGAAGATGTTTAAAATATATTTGTATTTGTTGTTTCTTAGCATTTTGTTAAAACAATAGTATTTAAAATTCTTTATTATCTAGTACAATCTGAATCTGTTGGCAGATTGAAAATATTTAGAAAAAGTTATTCAAATCTAAAATAACTTAAGTAGTTATTCTCCTATTTTTTAAAAGAGATTTATTGTGTGGAGAGTCTTAACTATATTAATAAAGGTTGATTGTAATTACCGTGGTCTATTCATTTTATTTATAGTTGCATAACATTTGTATTATATTTTGAGTTGTTTATTCTCAAATATATATGGGTTACGTTTTAGTTTTTATTAACCTAGTCAATACAAAACTATTTGAATATCTGAAATTCAAACTTTAGGCTAGAGTTTTATTACTTTGTTAGGGTTCATGTCATACTATAGTGTTGTACCAGATTATTGTAACATTCTCATATATTTATTGTCGTCCTTGTAGTCCTTTCCTATTTGCTAAGCATGAGGGCAGGTTTTCACCTCTTTATATATCTTAATATTTTCCCTCATCTATAGTTACTACTATGTGAGAAGCCATCTATGATCCTCCCACTCAAATACCTTAGAAAATTCATCTTGAATGCCATTTACAAAAGAAAATCCTCTACCTGCCTCCAACTATTGTATTTCACATTCTAGTGTTTGATGAGCCCTATAGATTGCTTGAAAATTTTACTTTAATTAATTATTTTATGGATAGAGTTCCTCATCAAAGCGTGCTCAACAAACTGGTTGGAAAATCTTGAATCTCGTGTGAGGCTTACCTTGTTGTCATGTAAAATACTACTAATTGGGATTATTTGTTTTCTTTTTTAGTTTATAAAGACATCCTTGTTAAGACTATTCTTAGTCGAGGCCTATAGGTTATCCATTCCACCCAGCATATGTTTAAACCCTATACATGTGGCTTTCTATTGTCTGACAAAAATTGAATCCATTTGCCCATCATGGTTGAATGTCTAGGATTACCCTTTTGATGCGGGAAATTTCTCACCTAGATAGTTTCTTCTATGACCTACGTCAATTGTGTAGATTGTGGAAAGTCTAATTTGTCTTACTCCTTACATCAAGTCTATCTCAAGATCAACCTTTCCAAACACGTCTAAGATTTAGTGGACATTTGAATTGTTCAAAGCCATTATTCTTAGTAAATCCAATATTTGAATCTGTGAAATACTTGTAATCACCACTAGTTCATAGGTCATGCAAGATTAATGATTCTTCAATGAATTTTGAGTTTCCTAAGCCCCAATAACAATCATTTATATGGTTATTGTTAAACACCTCCAAATCATGGGATTGGTGCGAGGTTGAATCAACATGCACTTAAAAAGATATCAAGTTTCAATTACTTAAATCTAATAATTAAATTGTAGAAGTAAGCAACTGAAACATCAACAACCAAAATGCATAACACCAATAATTTTATGTGCAAAAACTAAATGATAAAAACCACAGTGAAAATTTCCCTCACTATATAATATAGGTGTTTATAGATTTTGGAACAAATTTCAAGGAACTCACTATCCCTCATACAAAACAAGGCTTACTTCCTTGAGTACTGGAAAAGCTCATAGTCACTATCTAGTATAGTATTTTGACTAATGAAAATCACACTCAATATGTAGAATATAGTTCACTATTCAAGCCTCAATCTCTGATAGCCATGCTCTATATCTTCTACATTATCAATATCTCATTTCCATCATCATATTGCACGATCACCTACACCAATGAAGCATACCATTTATTTTATATTCATTACACTTTTAGAGCCACCTAGTGTGTTGACTAAAACAATTTTTATTGTGTCAATTAGACATAGTTGGCTTTGACAATTCAACTACCAATAAATGTGATGTGGTACGAAAGCTTGCATTATTTTCTTTCAAATTGGTATACTCTAAATTCTATCCATAAACACTACCAAGATTGCCACATAATACTACAAGGCCCAAAGCATTGTTAGCTTACTAAAGATGAAACCATGAATAATATTAAAAAAAATAGCCAAAACCAATGAATATGGACCATCAAGCTAAACATGTAAATATCCCACCAACCAACATTAGTCAAGATTTTATAATTAGAGTTTCAAAAATCCTATAGAAGAGAAAAGAACAATTCATTCTCATGTGTAGTCATTCTACTTAGTGATTGAGCTTTAATATAGTGAGATAACTCATTGGATGCCAAGTGTATAGATATGTGTACAATATGACGTTTAATGTCTTTGAGACAATATCTAGCCATGTCTTCATAGTATTTAGGTTGTGAAGAATGTTGTAGTGAAATAGTAAGCTATAAAATAAGCAATCTACACAACTGATAGATGGATAGTAAGCCAGTGTGTATGCTAGCAATTTTCAAAGAAGATCGTCAAGGCTCTGGAAGCAACTAAATTACTCCATAAATGAACTATAATTTTTTTTCATCAACCTCAAAAAAACTTTTGACATGATATGTGTACAATAATAATATTGTAGTGCTCCAAACATACAATGTAAATCAATACCTCTAAAACTTTTAACTCTATTCAGCTGTCATCATTAGTAAAAAATCTTTATTGTATTATCGACCATTACTGATGTTCTTTCTTATGCATGTAGTATTAATTCATAATATTTTATTGTTTGCAATATTCATAGAAACATTCATGAAAGTAATAAACCCATAACACAAGATATGATATTGCAGAAAACTCCTGTTAGGAAGTAAAAACTGCAGTGGGGATGGCACCCACAAAACTTCACTATCTGGAGAATGGAAGGGAGTCAGTAGAGGCTTACAATTGATCACTTCTGATGATATACCCTATTAGGAGTATTAAAGTGGAGACCTGTTAAGATCTACTCTGTTAAGAGCTTTAACAATACTAATTTAAGTGTGCACTCGGTTAAGAGATTTACAATAGGACTGTTAGGTCCACCTTTCTTGAAAGGATTTCTTAAGTGCACTACACTTGTTAGAATGAGTACAATATGTTTGACCTGACTGTATGCAATCTATAATTGCTGATCACATATCCATTAAAGCTCTCATAATATGAATATCCCTTATAGTGATTGATTAATACCTTTTCTCTGCTTGTCGATAGCCTGTGTTCTTGTTCTTGAAACTTATTTGATCATTTTTTGTTCTTCTGCATGAATTCTCTTTTCTAATCCTTAGATGCTCTCAGTGGCTACAATCATCATCGAAAAATAACATGTAAACAATAGATTGAGCATCTATTTATAGAAGTATTTGACCTATTCTAGAATCACACATTACAATGTTAACTCTTAGATCCAAGGTTTACAACTTGACCTTGATCTTTTGTTTGCATGTTCTAAATTAGTTCAACAAATTAAAACAATAATAATTACATTTATTCCTTTGCACATAATGATTTTAAAACAAATCATGAAGCTAAATATACAACTTCAATGTTTTATCTGACGTGGAAAGTCAGATCCACTTTTTGCGGGATGTAACTGACTGTCAATTCTTGGTCGTCAGGTTGAACTCAAATTCTGTTAGTGTTCCTTTGTTGAAATAATCATTAGGTTCCCCTCATCTGTTGGGTTCCTCTCTTTGTTCTTTCATCGGCTTGCACTGTTGTTACTTGTCGGGTTCCTTTATCCTTTTTGTCATTGCGTAACATTGAATAGTGTTTGTTAGGATACTTTGTACTTGGCAGTATCGGGTAACCTTGGCATCGGGTAGTGTTGTGTCCTATCTATTGGTGTAGTGTAAACTGATGGTGTAGATCATGTTTTTCCTTGTATATACTAATGGAAAAATAAAATGTCTTCAATCTCCCCCTTTGACATAAGTATCAAAACCTAATATGTGCATAATACTAAAGTGCTTAGTATGTACACCATGTCTATATCCTTGTCATTATATGACTCCCCCTAATTGTATGCATTGGTACAGTATAAGTATATGTACATGTATACTTTCCTTTATACTATACATTCTCTATTCTTTGCTCTTTCAAATGTTTGACTATACACATCATTTCCTCCTTTCATTTCCCATTGCTTTTACTGTGACTGTACATATCACTTCCTCCTTTATACTAACTGAATTGTATATACATATCACTTCACCCTTTATTTGATACTCATGACAAAAATGTAAAACTTATAAGATGCCAAAAATGTGACAAAGATGTGTAACTTACAATGTGTCAAGAATATGTGAGTGGGTGTTCTTTATGTCTTCAAGAAATTTCTCCCATTTTTTTTTCAGTAGTTCTAGTGCCATGTGCTCGAGCCCTAGCCGTGCATGCATGTCATAAATTCTATCTAGGACAGACACTTCTGGGGTGGCAATTAGTGCTTTTGCCTCTGTCATATGTTTTTGCAGTAGTGAGAGTGTCAGTAAGAGTTGTGCTTGAAGCTCATTTACCTCATCTCTAAACTTTGTCTCTGCAATCTATATGTCTTGTCTCAATTTTGAAGCTTTCTTGGGTTGCTCATTGTGGAATTTTATTGCCTCTTCACTATTCGTGAGACTTTGTGCACTTGTTTCAAGATCAACATCTATCTATGTTATCTTGTCGATATACTCCTGGGTGAGTTGATCAAGCATGCATAATTTATGTATCAAGGTTATAGCTTCTTAGATTATTGGATCTATTGTGTCAACCAATTCAGAAAGCTTTACCTTTCGCAATGCCACTTCTTAGCTTATCTTCTCTACTAGCTTGAACTCATATTTCTTTTTAAGTCTATTTTCCATTGCCTTCTCAGCAACTATGTTTTGAGATGTTATTGCATTTGTGAGAACCACTAATTGATAAAGCATTGGGGATGTTTGATCAACATCTATATCAGGTACTATTTGTTGAAGTATTCCTCTTGCTACTTCAAGTACCTTTGCCTCTTTTGTGGCTTTCCTCAATTTTTATTGCATTGCCTTCCTCTAACAAAGTCTTGCATACTTTGTCAATTCAGTAAGATCCAATGTCCTCGGATCACATACTAGAATCTCAATGATTTCATCCAGAGTGACTGGATTCTTATGCTTCCTCTTCTTCTTCTTTGAGACTTGTGTGGACACAGATGTATGAACTACCATTGCTAGTTCATTTTTCCTCTCTAAATTTCTTGGTGAAGGCTTCGTTCAAGATGCTTCTTGTGTTTTCTTCTTGGGGTGCACCTGTTAGTTTTGTGAAGATGTCTCTCCATCAACCTTGGGTGTCTGTATAGATTTCTCTTTTGTTTTCTTCTCAAGATCATATTTCTTTGCTTCTTCACTCTTTTCTTTCTCCGTGTCCTCTTCTACCTTTTGTGTTTCTTCTTTACTTTGATCAGTAGATTTATCTTTGTGATCATCAGTTGTAGTTTGTTCTGCAGTTGTGTCCTTTGTGTCATCTGTGGCGTCTTTTGCTTCTGCATCACCCTTGTACCCGGGTGTGCTTGTATCTTCTACATTAGATCCATCATTACCCTCTAGTATAATGATTTCCTTCATTAATACAAGCATATTTCTTTGTGTGCTAGCTTGTGCTGTATCTAGAGTGGTGTCCTGCTTGTTGGTTTGATCTTTTTTGAGCAGTGACATCTTCATCTTTTTGAATTTTCTCTGTAGGGTCTGGTTCTATTGTGTCAATCACTGAAGTATCTGGCCACACTTCATCAGGAACATCCATGTCCTCATTGGCCCAGGTCTCCATTTTTTGTTTCTTTCTCTGATCCTTAAGTGATATGAATGTAACATCATATTCTTTCTGAGGATCTTTATCAGAGTCATAATGTGTGATGTCTTGAATGTCAAGATCATCCATGACCTTGTCAAAATCTATTTGCTCCATATCTTCAACATTGTCCAAATCAATGTGTTGAGGACTTGCCTTATCTCTCTCCTCCTCTCTCTAAGGTGTGTCAGTGAGAAGTAATTGTTCCTCATGACTTGTTGACTCTGCAAGCAGATCTAGGAGTTGTCTCCTTTTTTTTTTGGTCATTGTGTCCAGCTCTATAAACTTGTCCTCTAGCACTTTGTAAGCTCTAATTTTGGCAAAAAAATTGCCTGAGTGCTTCTTCAATATTTCTTTGATTTCCTCTATTTTACATTCAGGAGGCATAAGTGTGACAAGTACCCTCTCCCTTGCTTCTCTTTTGGTTTGTAGAGCATATGACCATTATTGAGATATTTTGTTACCCAACTCTTTGGGTATTTCATTGACAAATTTAGCTGATACATATTTGAATTTTAACATTGACCTAATGATCGCCTCTTGTATCTTATTTTGGTCCTCTTGTTTAAGTGTATCCCATTGTCTAATTTTCTTATCATACATGGTGCTTGATGCAGCAATAGATTCAACAACCTCATCAATTATTTGATTTCTAAAATTTTTGTTTACTACATCAGGCTCATCCTCTTTAGAATCCTCAATGCCAGCTATAGTCGTGACCATTCTTTTACTCCTCTTTGTAGGTGTTTATTTCTTTGTTTGCTGCTTTTTTTTCTTTGTTGGTTGCTTCCTCTTATTGGTCCTTACTTGACCTTTATTAAGAGGTGTGGTATCGGTCTTAGTAGTTTGACTCCTTGTCCTCTATTTCATTGTAGGAGGTGGAGGTGTATCAGATTCAGTTTCCTCAGAATCTGATTTTTTCTAATCTTTCCCTTCACTGAAGGTACCCTGTTCATCGATTTCCTCTATTTTTTCTTGTTCCTCCTCATTAACCAATAGAATATTTTTAAGATTCCTAACCATCTCATTCTTCTTATTGACAGTCTTTTTTTATTTCTAGGCCTCTTTTTATATTTGACCTGGACTCTTCATAAGTGCCAAACCTTGGTTGTTTGCTATCAATGGGCTCATTGATGAATGCATCAATAGCATTGGTTGCTTTATCTATGTTGATTTCATAATCAAGTGGGGCTAACCAAGCTATTCTTGGTACAATTGGTTTTATGTGGGTGAATCCTATATCCACCATAAAACATATCTCATCCCTAAGTTTTTCAATTTGTTTCTTAGGGATTCTTACTCTTTCCACCATATTTTTCCTTGAATTCAAGGAATTATGCAGTCATACCTAAATCTTGAAGTTATATCCTAGTAACTTAATAAGTTCACTAATCTATAATGTCACCGGATTTTTAGTATCCCATTTCACTTTTCCTACTAAAGGAAATTATTCTTGAAAGTAGAAAAATATACACATGATAAGTGAGCAAAACTTACATGTGTTATTCTTTGCAGACCTTATTGTGTTCATGTTCTCATCAAGTTGTTTCAAAAAGATCTCACATAAATCCATCTGAACTCCCTTTGTCACTATCTTGTAAGTTGTGCTTACTGATGTTGATGATATGTTGTTTAGCCTTCTTTCCTGAAAGATCTTGTAACCAATCACACATGCATCAAATCTCAGTTCTTCGTCGGTGATGGTGTTAACCTTAAGACCTCTATTTTCCCATTCAAATTTTGTGAGCTTTTCAAATTTTGGCATGGGAGGATGCTTGTGAGCCTTAGGCTTTTCGGTTATTGGATAACCAGTGACAGCATGAAGGACATCCTTAGTGATTTTCTTGGGTTGATCCAACCACAACTTTTGATCATGCATTCTACTAAGTACAAACCTAATCGAGTCAGTTTTGAAGTCCCTCAGGAAATATAAGGCATTTGTTATTCCCTTTACTTGTAGATGCTTATGTTCATCTTTTAGGTTTCCTTCTGGATCACAAATCTTCTTGTAAGCTTCATCCATCTCCATATCACCTAATTCAGTAATCTTATAGTGAATATAGGACCTTACATCCTCTATTAACAAAACCCTAGGTGGAATCTTAGAAAATGTGTCGATTTCATCAGGTTGTGATGCAATCTCTAGGCATATCTTATACTAGGGATCCACACAGTGTTGTTCTTAATTAAATGAACCACATTATTCTTGTCATTCTTGATCTTAGCTATTATTGAAGTGGTTGCCATTGTTTTTCAAACTTTAGGGCTTTCTTGAAAATAATGACAGAGTTCTTTTGGTTCCCTTAGTACTTACTTTGATCCATGAACTAGTGAATGATCTCTTTGGGGTGTGCTAAATTGAGTCATGGTCTCTTTGTTATCTTCTCTTTTATCACTCTAGTTTCACTCTTCTTTTTCTCTTCAAATCACAGGTGCAAAATGAAGTTCTCTCATCGAGTATTTATAGACTTTTTCCCTATGTCTATCATAAATACTCAACGACTTGTCAGGTCATGAAGACAGATTTCATCAATAAGACTTTAAAAATCATCGTCGAGGTTTTCAGGATGTTCAGGATGGCTATTATGATTTTTTCTTTCACCAATGGATATTGATGTTCTGTCATGACAACTTTATAACTTTGCTTCCTTACCGATGGGTGTCGGGTTACATTATCAACTTAGCCATTTTATGTGTTGATCAACACTTCTTGGTAAGTGTAGACAGCCCATCCTTTATGTTCACTGATGATTTTTGGTATGTGTTTACCGATGGGATTGTTTTCTCAGAATTGTAACAAGTAACATAATATGCATCTTTATTTATGTAGATTTTGACTATGTATCAATTTGTATAATGGAACTAATGCAAAATATAACTTGTGTAGTGCAGTTCCATACTTACTTGTTTAGCTCAAGTGGGGGTGGTGATGTCACCAAATCCATTGGATGGGGTGTCACCATTTGTATTTCTTGGTCCAGCTTCATCATTGCTTGAAGCTTTTCTCCAAATTTTGTCTCTAGCCCTCCAGATATCTTGAATGGTGTTTCTATTAGGATACGTGTTTGTCTCTGTCATTCAGTCTTTACAGTCTATCTTGAGGTGACAAACTTTATGACAGTGTAAGCATGTCATACCGGGGTTTGTCTATCCAATAGACCTTTTGGTCCATGCTCTCATTTAGTTTGTAACAATGTGACAATATACCACATGTTGTACAATTTGTCCAAGTATTGTAGTCCAATACATATTGATTACCGATTCTCTTTGGTTGATAGGTAGTTTCTTGACCTTTAGGCTTCCATGCTTTCCTTTTCTTATTCCAGAATTCAACAGTTGTGTGCCCATTCTTCTTGCATGTATGAAATTATTTTTCCATGTAGGCTTCCTTCTTTCTTTGTTCCATCTTAGACTTACATTCATATGCTTTATGTCCTTTCCTATTACATTTATAACAGAATCCTATGAAGGAAGATGTAGATTTAGGAATACCTTTCATTTTGCCTCGGCATACATTTGATGTGTGGCCTTGCTTTCCATAGTGTTTGCATGTCAGATTTCTTGGTCTTGGGTTTTCATAGACATTATTTGAATTGGCTTGATTTAATGATTCTCCATTTTTGGTCAAGCCTAAACCATTGTTGTTGTTCTTTTTGCTGTTGAATCATCGTTGTCCTTCAAGAAAATCATCCATACTTTTATTGCTCTCTTCAGCCTTTCTGATAACTTCATAATGTTGTTGCTAAATTCTAACCTCATGCTTCAGTTTTTCATTCTCTTCTCTTAGTTCACCGATATCCTGTACTCTTTCAATGAGTTCTATATTCATTATGTTTTCTTCTTGACTCATAAGAATAATCTGATTTGCAATCTCATGGTGATGCTCAACATGTCTTTGAATTTCTAACTCCTTCTCTTGTATCTTCTCTGTAATCTTCCTCTTGCAATCAATAGCTAGTGTTCTTTCTATTTCAGCTTGTCTAGCATAACTCATCACATCAATCATTCTTACCATCTGGGTCTCTTGACCAATTTGCAACATCTTTATTTACTCTGTCAGATGATGATTGATCTCCTTTAGATTTGTGATGTTCTCTTCTGATGTTTCTGATGCATTACTTGTATTTGATCCTGAAGATTCAAAGAAATCTGGAATCTCTTCTTCTTGATAATCATTTTCAATGCTCTGAGTTGCCATACCTTTTCTCTCATCCAATATATCTCTCATCTTGATTCTTGCTTCTTTATATTGTTCATAGAACATCTGTATCTCAATATTTTTATTCTCAATATTCTTATCAAGTTTTTACTTCTCCATTGTATGATCTTTTCTCTTAAGCCTTTAAGGTTTCCAAGAAGAGACTTATCTCTGATACCAGGTTTTGGGATTAATAGGAAGTAGTACTGAGAGGGGAGGGGTGAATCAGTACCTCTAAATTTTTTAACTCTTTTCAGCTTTCATCATTAGTAAACAATGTTTTTTGTATTACCGACCATTACTGATGTTCTTTCTTATGCATGTAGTAATAATTCATAATCTTTAATTGTTTGCAACATTCATGAAAGTAATAAACACATAACACAAGATACGATATCGCAGGACTCCTATTAGGAAGTAAAAACTACGGTGGGGATGGTACCCACAAAACTTCACTATATGCATAATGGAAGGGAGCCGGTGAAGGCTTACAATTGATCACTTCTGATGATCTACCCTGTTAGGAGTATTAAAGTAGAGACCTATTAAGATCAACTCTATTAATATCTTTAGCAACATTGATTTAAGTGTGCACTCGGTTAAGATATTTACAATAGGACCGTTAGGTCCACCTTTCTTGAAAGGATTTCTTTAGTGTACTACACTTGTTAGAATGATTACAATATGTTTGACCTGACTGTATGCAATCTATAATTTCTGATCACAAATCAATTAAATCTCTTACAATATGAATATCACCTATAGTGATTGATTAATACATTTTCTCTTCTCGTCGGTATCCTGTGTTCTTGTTCTTGAAACTGTTTTGATCCTTTTTTGTTCTTCTGCATGAACTCTCTTTTCTGATCCTTAGATGCTCTCAGTAGCTAAAATCATCATCAAACGACAACATGTTCACAATATATTGAGCATCTATTTATATAAGTATTTGACCTATTCTAGAATCACACACTACAATGTTAACTCTCAGATCCAAGGTTTACAACTTGACCTTGATATTTAGTTTGCATGTTTTAAACTAGTTAAACTAATTAAAACAATAATAATTACATTTCTTCCTCTGCACATAATAGTTTTAAAACAAATCAAGAAGCTAAATATACAACTTCAGTGTTTTATCTGACGTGAAAAGTCAGATCCACTTTTTGTGGGATGTAACTGACTGTCAGTTCTTGGTTGTCAGGTTGAAATAAAAGTTTGTCAATGTTCCTTTGTTGAACTGATCATCAGGTTCCCTTCATCTGTCAAGTTCCTCTCATTATTGTTTTGTCGGGTTACATTGTTGTTACTCGTCGGGTTACTTTATCCTTTTTATCACCAAGTAACACTGAATAGTGTTTGTCAGGATGCTTTGTACTTGGCAGTATCGGGTAACCTTGGCGTTGGGTAGTGTTGTGCCCTGTCTGTCAATGTAGTATAAACCGATGGTGTAGATCATGTTTTCCCTTGTATATACTAATGGAAAAATATAATTCCTTCACCATCATCCAAAGAAGACAAAAATATGCATATGTGAAACACTAATCACCTACAAAAAAGTAAAATGGAGGTCATATGCATTAATTAAATTACATTGAAAATAATATTAGCTCCTCCAAACCCTTCCATATATATATATATATATATGTGTGTGTGTGTGTGTGTGTGTGTGTGTGTGTGGTAGGGGGTTTTAACACTGCATTATTCTAAGTTGATTAATATAAACAAGTTAAGTGTCTCAAAAACTTAGCTAGTATCAATTACTTCACAGCCAACAACTAATAATGTTTGACATACTTTTCCAATTGAGTGGATTAAGATCAATCACAGGAACTATCCTTACATCTAGAGGATGGTAATTTCACACCTTGATATAGGTGGATAAGACAAGTCAACATTCAAATCTAGAGTTGTGAGGAACCTAATAAAATGATTAAATAGAATATTTATTCTACTCCAAATATACTAAATAATATGGAAATACCTCTTATTGATTTATGATAATATGAAATTGGAAAGGGACCCAACACATTACAATTCCAAATAAAAAATATGAAAACTATTTGGAGATCAAGCTCACCAAACAACATAGATCAACAAAATTTTATAAGTAGTACATGTAGGAAATCTTTAGAATAAAGTCCCAAGACAACAGAATAATAATAGAAAATGGCACAAAGATAATTATACTATAAATATGGGGACACAAATAAATGTAGTCTCAATCATCATTCATTTGGCCTAGCACATTGTCCTAGTGAGAGGAAATATTAATCTATTTTTCCCTTTGCCTTGCTTTTATTCTTTCTTACTAGGTATTTTTTCTTCTTCATTCTTTTGATCATCCAACTTATAGTCACCACTCCCAAAATGAATGTTTGCATCAAGTTCCTATTAATCTTAATATTTCAAAAAAAATCAATTTGTTTGTCTATGTTCTATATATTACTTGTTCTTCTCAAAGCCTATATAGGTTTTAGGGTTCTAAATTTTCTATTGAGACTCCAAGGTCTTCAAGCTCTACTACCAACACCTACCAATTTTAAGAGAAAATTCCTTTTCTAAATCCCCCCCCATTAGTTTTTCCTTCTTCATCAACATCAACATAACCATTAAGGATGTGGATCCCTTCCAAATCATCCTAAGCACAGGGATTTGTGAGTGGAGAGTCTGAGAAAAAATCTACAAGAATAATGTTTAGGGACTTCTCAATGATTTCATCACTAACCTCCATAGCTTCCTCATTGAAGATAACATCTTCAAGATATTATTTACCTTACTTATGAACACTTTTTTTATCAATAAAAGTTACTATTTTTCTCGCACCCATAGATTAGCTAGTCTTGTTGGTTTTTGTCTCTTGAGGAAATGATTATTTCATCTTTGACACTCACGATAAAATTTTCTGTAGCTAGGTATTGTTGGGGGATAACTACATGGATGTTCCTATATTATTTAATAACATAATTTACTTTTCCACTCGTGTTGTTATATTTTGAGCTATTAAGGTGTTTATTGTTTTATCCCATTTGTAAGGCATAGGTTCTGGGCTAATATCCACAACAATTGGTGGAGCATTGCATAAAATGTATAACTTTTATTTTTTAGGGAAGAAGAGAAGGTCATTTAATAGTGAAATGGATTTGGAAGAAGACAGGCCTCATCTTTGAAAAAAAAAATGTTTTATTTACCTTTTAGGGGAGTATTTTGGCCATAATTAAGGGATATTTTGAACTCGATTCTAATTTAGGATTGTATTTTCTTATAGGAAATAATTATAAATAAAGTAAATCACAACCTAATATAATGATACATAAACAACATCTATAGCACATTTATTGATAGGGGAATAGAGGACCAAAAAATATATAACAAATTTATGGTGCCTCAAATAGTTGAGTAAAGTAATGTTATACTTATGACGTATACATCATACCTTCCAAGGTTGATGTATTTAATCATATGGTAGCTAATGATTTCCCAAAGAGGTGGCATGTCCTCTCTACAAAAACAATTTTGATGTTCCTTTAGTTGTCCTACTGTCATAATTATTTATCCCTCCCCTTCTACTCACATGTTATTTATCACTTCCCAATCCATTTATCTTTCTTTGTCAAGTGGGTGTCTCCTTGCTATTGTGCATAATCTGTCTATATTTCATGATGATCAAAACACTTTTTTAAGAATTTGCCTAAGGCAAAGAATAAAATTGCCAAGATCTAGAAGCTCAATAGATAGCACAAGAGAGATAAAAGATATGATCAAATAATTGATTAAATACCGATCAAATAATATTGGATACAATATCAATTATGTGCTAAGTAGATGTTCCTGAATATATAGGCAATGCATGATAACTAGAAGATATGCAAATGATAGCCTATCAACTAGACAAGGTGTAATCACATGTCTACCAAAGGTGGATCATTCTCCATTGTGGAATAAAGTATGTGCAACAATGAAAGGATTATAATGTGATAAGAGCACTAAAGGTGGATCTCACACATAAAGTGGAATAAGATAACAAATAACTCCACCTAAAGTGGAATTTCTCCTACACCATGTGCTACAATGAAATGCAAACTCGTAGCTGTCTCAATGAAAAACTGCTATGCAATGCATTATCCTAAGTATGCTTAAGTAAAGTTTAATTAGGAATATTTAATTACACAAAAACTCCCCCTTAAGTGCAACTTAGGGGAATGAACTTAAGCTCATAATACTAGATAACAATGCAAGATGGGTCGCAACTAATAGGCCATGTTAGGTTTTCATGTACAGTATGCTAGTGCAAAAGATATGCAATGTGGTCTCTCATAAAGTGGAGAAAGAGGGAAAACCTCATGGGAAAAACCCACCGTCAAGAAGAAGAAAAAAATGAAGAGACCAATTATCCCCCTTGAATTGAGAATTTACACCAATGGTATATGCTCTAGGCTCGATGTAGAAACTGCTCCATGAGTGTAGAACAATGTTTGTCCCCTTAGGAAGAAATTAAAAAAAAGTTGCATGTGTGAAGCCTTCCCCGTCTATAGAAAGAAACCTCAAAACATATGGAATCTCTAAAACCTTCTCAAGTGTCTCTACGTCAATACTAAAAGGTGCCTCCCCTAAATCATGTGTACTAGACCACTCTGCTGAAAAGGACAAGTCATGATCAACAGAGGGTGAATGAAGAAGATGTTGGAAAGAGTCAACTATATCCTATGATGATAAAGTGACCTCCTCCAACTATTGTATCAAAGTATCCAAAATCGTGTCAACCTCAAAAGAATTATCAAGTTGAGAATGAAGACGAGGGTCACTATGTTCCCTCACAATAAATGAAGAAGGATCATCTTCACCAAAGAGAAGATGAATGTCATCAATTGTGTCTCCCAAATCCTCAATGTAGGAATCCACAAACAAACTTGCAATGTTTGTTAAGAAGTCATCCCATGAAGCTATGTCTTGAAGACACATAATATCCTTCTACGTTGAATAATATGAACCATTGGTTGTATGAATGCAAGCAACATTAGGAGAAACAATAGAAGTAATCTCAATAGGAGGAGATGGAATGGAAGGCTAAAGCACTTGATCACATGTGAGAATACCAAGATTCAAGTAGCCAAAATTCTCCTCAAAATATGAATCGTCACTGGAAGTGTAATCATATGCTGAAGAATCATTGTCATCAAGAGGAAAAAATTTGCAAACGAGTACAACCGAGAAGAATGATCCACCTCCTAGTAGCAATAAAAACTCCACTCTTGAAGTCCTTGATGAAAACTGAATCAGGTGTAAATTCCACAGTCTTATTTGTAGCAGTATTTATGATTTGATAGATAGAAAGAAGGTTGTTGGTCAAGTGTGGAACATACAACACATCATTGAAATGTCCCTCCCCAACATCAATACTTCATTTCCCAATTACATTCATGTAAGTATTATTTCCCATCAAAATAGGTGGACCTTTGCAAGGCGGAAATGATGAAAACATGGACTGTGAAGAAGCCATATGATGAGAAGCTCTTGAATTTAGAAGCCATGTCCATGAATAAGGACTTGAAGAAGCATATAAAGCTTGTCATTTTTGTGTGACATTTATGCGTGACCCTTTCCTTTATATTTTTCTTAATTTAGTGAAGAAGAAGTTGAGGCAAAAATCCTAGAAGGCAAATTGATCTTGTTCTTTAAACGAATATTCTTCAATTCATCAATGTCCTTATAACAAAAGTGTTCTTCATGCCCATCCTTTTTTTAATATGCACAAAATCACTTGTCCTTATTTGAAAATCCCCCCTTTGTAGAATATGTAGAAGTGCCTTGTTGTGTATAGGTTGATTATTCTCTTTCTTGTTGAAACTTACACTTCCAATTCTTCTTTTTCTTTTGAGAACTTTGACTTTGATTCCCTTGATTCCCTTGATTAGCCACCAATGCCATAGACTTTTAAGACTTGAAAATACCCATGCTTATCAACTTTGATTGATGTACAATCAACATCTTAGTGAGGGCATGGTGTATGAAGCACCTAAAGTCAACTTATGGGTAAAGAATCTAGAAATAAAAGAATCATACTCTAATGGAAGATTAGCGAACAAATTATAGATCAACTCTACACCCTTTTTATCAATTCCACAATCCTTAATATTTTTTCTTAGCTCATGTACCTTTGTCATATAATCTGGGATTGTATCAAAATTCTTGGGATCCAAATTCATGAGATCATTAGCAAGCTTGTAGCTCATTTCTTCATCAACTTGACCATACAAACTAGCAAACTTATCCCATGATTCCTTGACTCTTAGACATTGTTTAATATGGAAGATAAGGTCATCTGTTACATACTTTCTCAAAGTTCTAAGAGCTATATTAATTTTATTGACCCATTCTAATTGAGCATTAGGATCAGCTGATGCAACTATGGTTCCATCAACATGTTGAATTAAACCTTTTTCCATTATCTTACTCCATGCTTTAATTTTCCATGATACATAATTATATGAAGTTAAAAGTGGAAATTTAAGAGAACATATGATGAAAAAAGAAAAGACTACAAGAGACAAAGACTCACAACCACACAAGACACCCCTTGCAGAATGAGCTGACGTGGTAGAATGAGCTGACGTGGAACCTTGCATTGGATCTAAGTAGGCACTAATATGTTTCCTTTGACTAGTGAAAACCGCTACGTATCAGCTCTGATTGGTTGGGTCAGCACTGAAAAGGTGTGGTTGATCGTGTGCATGGTAGGGTTGACCGGGCCCTCGACTCGCTGGCTGTCCGAGTTATGATTGCGCTTAGTTGTGATTGATGAGCTCGGTCGTGAGCTGGAATCTGTATCTCGATGAGCTCGGCAGGAGGAGCTCAGCGAAGTGTTGGACCCGAGTTGGGAGTAAGGTTGGATGTTGCATGTCGAGGTTGAGTTAGAGACAAATTATGCTAGGGGTGACCGCAATTTTTGGGGCTATGTTTGGAAGAGTTGGAGCGTGGCTTGAGCTCGGCTCGCTAATCTCAGAGCTCAGCGAGCTTAGAGCTCGCGACGACTCTTACAGAATAGTCCCACGTTTGCGGTTTGGTGGGCAACAAACTTTTTGTTTTATATCAAAGCCTGCAAAAGATGGTTCGAAGAACTTTGGCGTAGGATGATAGCCAAAAGTTACGTTGTTGGGGTCAAGAGGTGATTTCTCGCTTCGCTTCTTAATCTGAAGGAATACGGTATAGATTTGATGTGTTGTATAAGTATGCAGCAACCCGATCGGACAAAAATGAAGGGTGGGGACCCGAAACAACACTAATTTTTTTGACAGAAAAATAATTGGACGGAAAATAAATGCAAATCCGAAAATAGAAAAATTAGTTTGCAAAAAAAAAATATCGGATCCCTACCGTCACTACAAATCAGGCCAAGGGTTCGGTTTTCAAAATTTGTTTGCCTCATATTTGACTTTGTTCAATATAGTAAAATTTACTGTCAAAATTCAACCAGTGGGACAGAAGATATGCAAATGATAGCCTTATCAAGAAGGACCTAGATATCAAGGTGGAAATAAGAATTTACAGCTTACCCCTCCTCAGCAAAGATTAGCCATTGAAGCTGCTCCTAAAGGTCAAAACTCTTGTGCTTTCCACACCACAA
>MU224422.1:4113371-4164294 GCA_018584345.1 Thuja plicata
ATGCTAAAAATTCACTTCCCCGCCATTCCTCTGCCCTTCCCGCTTGCGAGCATGGTGAAAATGCATGCGCCATTCCTCTGCCCTTCCCGCTTGCGGGCACGGTGAAAATGCATGGAGTACTTTTTTTGTTTTGGAAAATGCATATTTTGTTTTGTCTTAATTTTAAATTTAAGACAATTAAAAAATAGTAAATTTTAACTAAAAATAATTAAAATAATATTTCATGTTTTTAAGACAAAATATTAATTTTGTCTTAAACAAATGTCTTAAAACACCCTCTTATGTAGTAGTGTCTTTTGTCTTATGAAGGTGACATCCTTTCTTATTGAATGTCATCTTGGTTCCCTTCCTGGTTTCTCCATTCCTTGTTGATCCCATTGAAGTGGAAATATATATATATATATATATATATATATATATATATATATATATACACACTAGCCTCAAAAAGAAGAGGAGAACATAGACCCCCCAAGAAATCTAAACAAAGGCCATAGAGAAATATCTACTCTAAGATAAAAACCTTGCTAGAATGGGCCATCCAAAGCCCAAAGCCCAAACCCCTATCCCCAAATGCCTAAACTAGGCCAGAAGAACGACTCTCCAAACAAAGAAAAATAGATACACCGACCAAAGAGCACCCAATGCAACTCCCATGTAGACAATACCATCATCCCAGACACTACGGAAAAAAAAAATCCGGCAGCCGAGCTGGGTCCTATGAATCATAGAGGTAAAGTCTAAAGGAAGAAAAAATGACAGCCGCCGAGTGAAGGACAAAAGGGAACCCAACCCTATCTCACACCATCAAATCTCAGAACTCTCTCAAAATACTGGGGATCGAAACACCAACCTCAAGACTAAAGAGTCCACAACACAGGCCTCTAGAACTCCCCACAAAGCTGTAGATCTACCAGTGCACAACCATTCTGCCAAAAGTAGTTTCAAACAAGGAAAAGATAAAGGAGAAATCAGCCTATACAGAAAGCAGGAGAAAAGAAACTCCCAACACCACAACAAACCCCATCCACCCTCCCAACCACTGCTCTCTATCACATTGCTGAGCCACATACTTGACTACGGAGGAAGAGAGAAAGGGGTAGATATTGAGCTACCGACGCACCCTCAACACCAATGAAAACTAGACACCTCAGAAAACCACCAATCTGCAACATCTAGCATAATCGAGACCTCTAGTCAGTGCTTCCCACCATCGTCATCTTAATCATGATAAAGTTTGAAGGCTTCCTCTATAGCTCCTCCATCATCTGAAACCCTCGACCACCCTTTTCCACTCCTGTTCCTACCTCTCATTATTTCAAAATTTTAATCTCCTTCGAGAAACATGTATGTTAGGCCTAATAGGATTTTAAGAAGAATCAAATTCGTGATGGTTTTTAATGTATTATTATTTTCTTGTCAAACCATTAGTGGATATTGTCTGATATAACTAGTTTTCTATATAGTTTAACATTGATTTTGAAACTTCAACTCTCATTGTTATGAACAATTAGTAATTCCTCAACATGTTTCTACTTAACCAGAAGTCTACATCAACAAACACGTGTAGAATTTAGATCCACACCCCTCATATAATATTATGTAGATAACTTATTGGAATGATGCTATAATCTACACATTCATTTTTTTAACATTTATAGTTATTAGTTAATAACTAGCTCATTTTTATTGAATCTGATATAAATCTGTTACTTGAGAGCTTAACCCAGTTATACTCTTGAACTCTTGAAGCTTAGTTATTCGAGTCTGTTTCCTAGATTTTGCAAGCCCAGCTACAAAAATGGAAAAAATTGAGTATCCGTACATATACCATGGTAATACAATCAAAACACTTATATACTAGTTTAAAATTGGATACTTGTCTCCCAAGAATTTTTCCAATCCTTATCATATAAAAAATATTTTCACACTATCAAGAGAATTTCAGAATGAAATTGAGTACTTCAACAGTTTCTTAATATTCTTCTAGCCTTTGTTTACTTATAGGAGGAAGTTTTTTCATTATACGATAATACTCCTCCAAGATAACTTTATCTACAAAATCTCTTGGTATGATTTCTTTCTAGATTTTGTATTCACAATGCTTTCTTTATCATACAATGTTTAGTCAAAGTAATTACTTTAAGAGATAGTGTTCTCTATGGTCATTGAAATAGGCATATCCTTGATGGATTCCCTTGTCAATTTGTTATTTGTTAAAGTGATGTGCTATATAATAAGCAATGAATTACAAATTATGTATCCTAATGATTTGAGAACTAGGTCATTCAAAAATATCATAAAATATTGCTACATTAATATGGGAAATTCAAAGGATATCAATAATGGACAAATTATCACTCTATTTAAAATTTCTTACAAGATTGTAGCTAAAGCAATGGCTCTCAAAATTTGTTCAATTTTGTTGCTAGTAGTCAAACCATAGTAAATTACTTTAAAAAAAATAGATTTCATTTATAGAATATTTTTGTGGTTAAGAAAAGCATTAAGTTGTCTCATCACTCTCAATATCCCTCCATGTTAACCAAATATATTTTTCTAAATACTCTGATCATATAGACGAGTCATTCATGTTGGTTACTCTTCTATCATTTTCCTTTGGTCCTCAATTTAGCCATATAGTCTTGTAATGTTTGGAAATAAGGATTACAAGATTATGCAAGAAAACTAGAAGATTAGGGTACTCTCTCATTTCAATTTCATTGAGAGAGGAGCAATCTTGGCTTGAGAGGGGATAATTCTTGGCTCAAGATATTGGGCACAGAGTGTATTCAATAGTCCCATTTGAGGAGTTGAAAATGATACTATAATTATGTAAAATGAATATGGAAGCTAGGGATAAAGATGGGAAAATGAAGCTTTTTCTATGCATACAAAATCACAAAAAATGCATATGAAGACAATGGAAGAAGATCTGGAAATGAAACGAAGAGTGAAACCCATTGTCAAAATATAAGCCTAAATACGAGGGACTATATCGGCTAGGGTGACCTTGGCCTACAAGCACGAGATGCAAACAAAACTAGAATATCTATAATTAGGATATTTCTCATAAGGTTCCCTAAGATTTTCAACAAATGTGTTTGAGAATATGTGGGTCTGGTCCACATTGTCCCTACTTTTTCAATCTGCAAAAGATGGATGTACAGGTTTCTGGATCTCATTATTATAAAACCAAAATCATGCCTTTGTAGCTTGTCATCTGGACCCAAAAATTAACAAATTTATTTGGTTGATGAGGTTTTTCCTACGTCGGCCCCTAATTTTTGAATTAAACATTAAATTGAAATTGCTTGTGGTCATTATAAAAGTGTGTTGTAATATAGTAAAGGGTAGATCAAAATAATTAATTTATTATACCTTCACAACTCTTCTTTTAGTAAAAGTCCTCATGAAGATTTTTATGTTGACTTGTAAGATTGACTTTATGAATAATTGTTCATGGATGCCATCATTAATGCTTTAGATCTAAACATTACATTTTGTATTCAATTTCCTAGATGATGTTTGATCTCTTTCTCATTATGATGTGATTAACTTAAATTAAAGATATTTGTTTAAATGAGATGATAATGAAATGAGGAGGGGTAATATTTCTTTTATACTTCTCCCTATCAATTGGGTTTGTAATCTTCCTACTCTTCTAGATATCCATTAATTGATTTGAATTTGGTCCCCTTTTATCTAGGAAAGGTCAACATGAGTTATTCCAATACGATAAACTCTTCCTAGGGAATGGTCGTCAGAGTTGGCTTGACCTTTGAAAAAGCCAAGGTCAAGAATCTAAGGTCTAAAAAGAAAAGGAGAAGCCAAAATTTGAATCAGTGCAAAAAAAAAAAAGCATGATTTGGTATGTGAGACAAAAGACTCTAGAGTGAGACCTAAGTGAGCACAAAATAGTATGTCGATTTAATTTATGATGCTACTTATTGAAATTATCTTCAAATATTTGTTTTATTGAACTACCATATAAGATAACAATCTCTATCCTTCATAGTTTTTTGATCAACCAGTAAAGATTCTCTTCTTACTTTACCTCTCCCTGTTTTAGTTGTTAAAGGTTTTTGGCAACTTACTTAATTAGTTTGTTTTTCAATACAAAGTCAACGGGATTTTTATTTTATCATTCACTGTGAGGATGAAGATAATACCAATAACAATATTCAAGTCCTATAGATTTTTAGTAACATTTTATTTCTAATAATTAGTTACAAAAGTGCTTATGTCACATATATTTATTTCTTCCCAGGACAACATGTCTTGATAATTTGAACTGGAAATAGATTTAACATGAGGATTATTGAAATTTTTAGGAATGTCATTTTTCTTCCATGCCACTCCTTCTAATATTTCTAGGTGGTTATTGCAAGAAATAAGGATTACATGAGATATCAAGGATTACCAAGTCTATATCTTTACTTATCTTAGGTAAGTTCTTTTATTCAAATAATAATATATTATCTAATATAAATTAGAGGATACATTACTCCATTTTGATCAATGATGACCATAACCGTGAGTGGTTCATATTCATTTTGAACTTTCAAAATATTATTTATTAGAATGAATTATTCATCCTTTTAATGTGTACATAATCAATCAAATTGTTTCATAATTTAGCCTAATAGAAGGTAGGATAACTCTCTTCTATAGATTCACATGGAGAAAGATGACATATACAGATTAAGTCTCAATGAATTTCAAAAGGGACATTGTAGTTGGAGGACCACAAAGCTAGTAAAGAAAATCACACTCCTTGCTAAAACTTTGGAAAAAAGAGGTGAGAAAAGAAATGGTTTAGAAGGAGGATAAGTTATACATAAAGGAATTTGTGCCCATTTATTATCATGAGCATTTTATGTGTGAGAATTCACATAATTAATGAGGTGGTCCTAAGAGATCCGAGCTAAGGTTATTGTTTTGAGTTTTTTTGTTGAAAATTTTAAAAGGTAACAAGGTAATTAAAATGGGTACCCATGTAGTGATATTAACATGTGTAGTTTTCTGTCGGGGAACATCTCAACAAAGATGCACAACAATTGGTAGTTTCATATGTTCAATTTTATGACCATAAATATATTGTACACACATCAATATTGCGGGGGGAGGGGCAAATTTTTTTGGACCTTAAAATAAAAAATTCAATTCAAATCTTGATAAACTTCAAATCACATTAAGAAATCATCACATACGAATCAGTAAAGAAAAAAAAGAATCAACATAAGAACATCATATTTACGTGGAAAACAAAAAGGATGGGAAAAACTCGGCTGAGAATCTAACTCACTATATGAATAACTTGTATTATAATTATTAGGCTCACTATTCAAACTTGCACAACTAAGGCACACTACCTTAGGGAAAGATAAAAATAATAATGTACAACTTAAACTCACTATATCTGGACAAGAATAAAAAAAAATTATTTGCAAAACAATTTACTATCATCTTCACCATGAATCTTAGAAATTATTTGAGAAGAATCTCCTAAACATGAATAAACAACACTTGATATTGTGAATATATTTCTTTAGGCTCAAAATTCTGATCAATAAAACACAATCTTCTTCTTTTTCACACCCACTCCAAAATTCCACACTTACAACTTCTATCCTTGAAATGATTTCCTTAATTATAAGATACAACATTAAAATATTTATTGTAGGTTGGTCTCAACCAAGCTAAAAAATATTACATAAAATAGGTCATCTAGATCCAAGATACATGAAGCATTCCACCCCAGGAGAAATACAAGACCCAGTATATATTTCCACCAAATACATCACGAAAATGTAATGTTTGAATAGGTAATTAAATCTTGTAGAACCATCCAGCTAGGAAAATCTTCTGAACCACTTTACAAGCATGAATATGACCACATGCAACCTTGATACCAAAATTAACATTCCAACCTTACTTGTCAAGTATAACCAAACAAAATGAAGGATATAAATTTTTTTAGCACATCCAGATACATAGGAACATAAAATAATTAAACATATTAAGTATGTGACATTAAAGCTCAGTTTAGAACCACCACTATCACCATAAAACATATTGTATGAGTAAGGATCATTCATTATATTGAATCAATCATATTTAGAGGACACCAATAATACTTCAGACAAGTTTAACAAAACATATTTCCTTCCAAATAAAATTACCAATATAAGAGTATTAAACATGTCCTTAACAATAATATCTAGGTGTTACCAAAAATAGTTGCAACAAACCAAGTCACCATTCTAAAAATACTAAGAGGTAGTTTTGTCAGATTAACAAATTGCACACTTGAACATTTATAAATATTCTTTATAAATGATCATCTCATTATTCTACAATTATAATAGAAAACATTAATGCCATAGTATGGATGAGAAAATTCTAATTATTATCATAACAATAAATTTCTTCATAACCAAAATCACTTGGAAAGTGTTTCTATCACCATGAAGGTACACAAGTTAAAACAATAATTGTATATATATTGGAGCATAGTAAGAGAGTATATAGAGAATCTATCGACATGACATTCATACCTAGAAAATAATAAAAATGCTTCTAGGAATATCTTCTAGTTCCAAGGAGCACATGTAAATGATGTAGGATATTCAAGTAATTACTATAATGATTCCTGGTACCCATACTTAACTGATTGATTTGAATACGAGAAAATAAACAAGATACCAAAAGTTCTTTTGGCATATCATCTTTTTAACAGTTTTTCCACCAATACTTGTTCAAACAAGTTTGACATTAATGACAACCAACATGCTATACTTGCATCAAAGTTCATTTTTTGTCATTGATGGAAATGGTTGTGGACTTCTACAAAAATTCATTTCCTTTTCATATCAAGGAAAATGGGAAACATGAAATCATATCAAACTCCACTGATCCCCCTTGGAATAATAGTTTCTCTAAGAAATCAAAGATAAATATTTTAATTTCTCTTTAAATAGATGTACTAGATATGAATACTTTTTTGAAAAGTACTTTCATATTCTTCATTAGATCATCTCATACTTTTCACTTGTAGAAATGAAAAATATCTAGAGATTTTATACTAAGATCAACTTAGTACCTAAATCATAGGAGGAAAAGATTTTTAAATTTAGTTCTCCCCCTCAATCCATAGACTATCTCTCAATAGAAGAAAGAAACTACACCACTAGAAGGTCAAAATCCATCTTCAAAACTCTGTACTACTTTTGTTAATTAATTTAAGTATAATTTATGCATCTTTTCCTTCTCTTTATTGCTGTTGATCTTATTTTCTGGAGAATTGTTCTCTTTAGTTTTCCTTCTACAAAAAATTTTAATATGACCAACTTTGTTGCAGTTGTAACATACTAGATGTTCCTATAGTTTGAGCATCCTAAATCAATAATCCATGTAGTAGGTTATGTTTAAGCATGTAGTGGAGTCATATTCAGCCATTTTTTATGAGTTCTTTCTTTATCACCTTCATTCATAGGGAGGAAAAAGAATTGTTCATTTGAGTTAACATCTTCACCCTCAGACAAATGTTCATCTATAGTGCATAGGCTTCAATTTTTCTCCCTCGTATATATTATATATTTCATCATAAGGATCATCTTTATTTATCTTTTCATCATCATATCCTTTGAATTCTTCCTGATAAGGACATCTAAACACAAAATAACTAATTTTACCACAACAAAAAATATTTAAGAGGTAACTTAACTTCATATTTTCTAGTTCCTTTCATCAACCTTCTTATAAAATTTTCTTCAATATCAACCATTTCTTCTTTAGATTCATCTATGGATCCAACTTATGGTTTGAATAGTTCTTCTCTCTTCTTCTTCTTCTTGATCACACCCATTTTAATGAGCTCAAATGCGACCAATGAACCAATAATTTAATCTATGATGTAGGAATCTAAATCATGTCTTTCTTCTTTTACATGTTTGTTTGACTCTATTATTTCATTAACTCTGTTAATGCCATTCACAATCTTATTTACTCTATGATTATAAGACTCAATGAGATCATCATCACCCATCTTTAGATTTTCTTTCTTCTACTTCAAATTTTTTAACTTTGGATTCATTTTTCTTCAGATCCTTCATATGAACTAATTACTTTGTCCTAGATCTCAATTTAAATCTTCAATCAAATAAATATTTTGAACCCTTCATTGATCAGAAAATTAATAATAGAAATACTAGCTTTCCAATTTTTTCTTGAACCTTTGTATCTTCCAAAGTCTGTTGTCCAATACGAGGCGCAATATAATACTTTTTCATAATCTCTCATAATACATTTGGTAGAGACTCTAAATGAAAAGTAATAAACTTATCCTCAATTGAAAAATAGGTGTTTTCAAATATAGTAGCAAAAATGAGGTCACCATTCTACAAATACTTAGAGGTGGCTATACTAGGTAAATAATGTGTGCACTTGAACATTTTAAAACCTTCTTCATCAATCATCATCTCATTATTCTACAATTATAACAACAAAAAAATTAATGTCATACAAGGGATGATCAACTTCTCAAAAGTAGCAGACCAACAAACTTCTTCAAAGACAACCATCACTTGACAAGTACTGATATTACCTTGGAGGTACACCAAGTCAAAATAAAAATTGTACACGGACCACAACACAATAAGAGAGTATAAAAAGAATCCATCATAACTATAGGATTATGTGAAATACAAAATAATTTTTTGTAGGAACATATTGGAGTATCAAAAAATACACGTGTAACAGATGTATGCTATTCATGTAATTACTATCATGATTCCTAGTAAACATATTTAACTAACTAATCTAAATAAAACAACATAGAAAATATACCGACATGTCTATTAACACATCATCCTTCTAACAAGTCTTCTGCCAAAGTGTATTGCAACAAGTTTGACATCAATGGCAACCTACATGACATATTTGTAATAAAACATAGTTTTTATTGATTAGATTCTGATTGAGCTCTTTATTTACTAACACTTCATCTCTGGTGATGTAGGAGCATCTATGGTGTAAGAGTAATCTTGCATAACCCAAAAACAATTTCTATTTTTATAATAATGGCTATTTTGGGCAGGGTCACTATTTTTTGCAAGTTTTTTTTTTGTTTCAATGTAGATTGTACCAATTTCTTCCCTAGAGGTTCATTCTAGATGTATAAGCATTTCAATAATGTTTTGTGACAAGATCAAGTCTGGTTTTGAAGATATTGAAATTCCTATTTTTGACTAGGTGATACAAAAACTTTGAACTAAAAATTTGAAGGTCTTATAGGATCCAAAAGGGTTCATAACTTATCTAGGACAATGATACATAGTCCAAGCTATAGAGAACTCTCAGAGGTTTTCAAAAAGTGTATATAATAGAAACTTGTGTACATGGTTCTAAAGTAATAGTTTCTAGAAGTTGTGCCATCAAAACTCAAGTTTTGATACAAAAGGGAAGAGAGAAAATTCACTTTGGTGGGAAATTGAACCAATGGGCTCCAAAATAGGAAAGTTTCAGTTTTAGAATATTCTAAGGTGGTTATTGATGCTATATATACATGGATTAAGGTGGATTTTGTTCTTAGATATAGAAGGGTTGTTTGTAGCTCTATCTTGCATATTATTATAATAAAAATAACTATGTGGTTGTCGAATGTTATTTTTTCTATATATTGTAATGTAATCGTATTCAAGATATTAGAATTTAGGTGCTTTTGTTATTACAATTGTTTGGTTCTTACATTTTTCTATTTATTTTCTTATTGTGTTGTGTTGTGTTTGGGTTAGTAAGGGGAGTACCCTTCATCATCTAAAAGACAAAGTGTTGATATCCTCCACTTCCACCAAAATATCCTTAGAAGTGAGATAATTCTTTCAAGTGAGAGAAGAGACAAATTCACTCACCAATGTGTACTATCTAGAAGGGATAACTTTGAACTCAACAAAATTTAAAGAGATAGTAAGAAAAAAATTAATTATTTCATCCCCTTGCACTATAATTTCCTTATTTATAGGGAACATTGTTGAAATAACCAAGCATAATTAATTAATGTTTCATCTCTAGTATGGAGATAATTAAGAGATAATAATGATATATCCCTATTGCACAAAAATATCCTTGTATAGTGAACATATTTCAACAAGCATTCGCTATGCTATCAACATGAAAACCTTTTGATACTCTTGATTATCTCAATACAATAAGGATGGTTAAATCCAACTCAGTTAAGGGATGTTCTGAATCAATGGTTAAACTGAAATAGTAAATGATGTGTTTAATAATAGAAGTTTAACTTGTAGATTTTCACATCTATTCTAAGTCCATAATACATCTTTGATCAATTTTATCTTAAATTCCTTTGCTCCCCTTCTTTCTTCTTTTCTGCTTAGTTAATGCTCTTTCTTCTCTATTACTCAATGTCTACAGAATTCTTGGCTCTGTTATTTAGCCTGCATGATCAGATCCACATGAATAATTCTATCTTCACCAGGATTATATTCAACATTCCTCTATTGATAATGAATTCCTTGTCTCTTTATATAGACATGATTTCACCATTTACTGTCCTTGTCTTTCTTGTTCTCTACGTAGATTGCTTCTTGATCCACAAATCTCGCCATGCATTGCTTTAATCTTTAAATCTTTTCTTTAGTTTTATTCTGTACATTTCTCCTTGACAACTGTGGATAAAAATGGCTTTAAATCTTTAGTTCAACTGATCGATGAAAAAAAAAAATTAATTAGTTAACTCTAAATATAGCTCCTTCCAGCTAAGTGTTTTTGTCATTTTCTAACTCTAGTTGATTTCGGTCATCAACTCTTAGTTTTCTCGGTCATTGACTTCAGTTTCCATGGCTATGAACTTCAGTTCTTCTCGATGACCACTATAGTTATGCTTGGTGTTGCAGTGCTTGGCATACACTATTATTTCTTAGGGTTCTCTATCCATCAGTGTGGAGTGTCCGTCAGTGTTTATTGCCACTCGGTGTACATTGGCTTTTTATGTTTACCGATAACATAAACTTTATCTCTTTGGTTTCTTGAAGTCTATGACAATGTGTATATGACCAATTGGACTATATCAAGTTGACATCAATGAAAATACAAGATATTAACTGATTTAATGTCTTGCATTTACTTTTTGCAGCTCAGTGATCATCAACTTATCATCTTAAAACATTCAATCAGTTATAGTTCATCAATCTCTCCCTTTGGCATTGATGGAAACATACTATCAACACAATATGAAATATGTAATGTAAAGTATTCCATAACATACCAAACTTATTGTTCTATAACAAATTATAATATCTAACTCTCGGTAAGCTCTTCTAGCTTAGACTCGATTCTTGCAGAGTGCTCAGGGCTTTCTTCATTCCCTTCAATTAATAGGTGTAGCAATTTTGTCTTCTTCTTCTATCTCTCCCTTTATTGTAGAATATCTTATCCCTTTTCTGATAGATGTACAGTGCAAACTTTTTCTCCAATTCTCTCCCTTTGATGGATAATTATTTTCTTTGAATCTTTCTTTGCCTTTTTAGAATCATCTTCTTTCTCTGACGTTTTCTCTCCCTTTGAATGTTCCTCTCCCTGATGGACATTTCTCTTTTCTCCCTTTGGATCATCATGACAGATATTTCATATTTTGATATCTCTCTCCGTTTGACAACAATGCCAAAAAAAATAATATCATTGAATATCTTTTCCATGAGCAATACAGCTCTGTAGTAGCCCACAATATCTCTAGTGTTCGGTGTAGATAAGTACCTTTCTGTGTACTGGTATATCATTGCAATCCATATATTTTCTTGCATCAACATGATTGATCTTCTGATAATGTTTAGGCTAATGCAGCCTTCTAGTCAACTTAGTGACTAGAAGACAAGGGTCGAGCCTGTAGTCTCTTCCTCAGGTACTCAAATGTATATTTTGGCAATGGCTTTGTGAATATGTCTGCTAATTGTTCTTTGGACTGTACATATTCTATTGTCTCTTCTTTCTCTTTCACTTGTTCCCTCAAGTAGTGATACTTAATAGCAATGTGCTTTGTTTTAGCATGCATCACATGGTTCTTTGAAATGTTGATAGTACTTGTATTATCACAATAGATAATTATTGGTTCAATAATTTCCATGTTCATACCTTTCAATAATTTCTTGATCCATGCAATGTTAGAGAAATTTATAGCAACAACCACATATTCTACTTCTGCAGTTAATTGAGAAATGCATCCTTGCTTTTTACTTATCCATGTGACAATACTTTCACCCATAAAGAATGCTCATCTTATTGTGCTCTTTCTATCATCTATGTTTCAAGCCCAATCAAAATCAGTACAGACTGGTAGCTTGAATTTGCCTTCTTTATTATACCACAAACCATAGTGTTTAGTATTATTTAGATATTTCATAATTCTTTTAACAAGAACCATGTGTGATTCCATGGGATTAGCAAAGAATCTTGCAACTATACCAACTGCATGTGCTATATCAGGTCTTGTGTGTAAAACATACATTAGTTTACCAATCATAGATCTATATAAGGTCTGATTTACCTCGATTGTCTTTTCTTCCTTTGTCAATTATCGTCTGGTTTCCATAGGTGTTCCAACTAGTTTGGAGTCCTCAATTTTGGATATCTTCAGAACTTATTTGATGTATTTAGATTGTGTGATATAGATGCCTTCATCCTATTGTAGAATTTGTAGACCAAGACAAAATTTGATCTCTCCAAACAATGACATCCCAAACTCTTTTCTCATTTCATCAGCAAATTATTTTCATATCATATCATTACCTCCAAATATGATATCATCAACAAATATTTCAGCAATGAAAATCTTGTCATTAGTATCTCCTTTCAAATACAGATTACTAAACTATCACTTGTTCTTAAAAATCCAATACTAATGAGATACAAGTGAAGTCTTTCATACCATGCTCTTGGTGCTTGTTTTAATCCATACAAGGATTTGTGTAGTCTACAAACCATGTTCCTCTTGTTAGGATCAACAAACCCTTCCGGTTGTTCAATGTATACCTCCTCTTCTAGTATTCCATTTACAAATGTATATTTGACATCCATTTGATATAATTTGAATCCTTTCAAAGAAACATAAGAAAGTAGAATTCTTACTCCTTCTAGTCTAGCAATGGGTGCAAATTTTTCTCCATAGACAATACCTTCTTCTTGTGCATACCCTTTGCATACCAATCTTGCTTTATTCCTTGTGACTTCTCCATTCTCATTCAGTTTGTTTCTAAATATCCATTTGGTACCAATGAATTTTTTGTCATTTGGTCTAGGTACTAATGTCAATGTTTTGTTCTTCTCAATCTATTTAATCTTTTAATTCATTTCACTAACCCATCCTTGATTCTCAAGTGTAGTATTAACAGATTTAGGCTCAAAATCACAAATCAGACATCTAGTGTTCAGTGCCTTACTTCTTGTTCTCATTCCAGCTCTTTTGTCTCCTATGATATGGTCTTGTGGATGATGTCTTCTAAAATACTATGAAAGTATGGTTCTAGAGTTGTGTTCCTCATTATGATCATCACCTTGACCTTCATTTCTATCTTCATCATCACTTGGTTTAGGACTGTGAGCAATTTTCTAATTCTCAGTGTGTGGAGTCTATTGTTTGGTTACATTGTTTTTTTACTTGGTAGAGATACATTGTTGCTTGGTCAGAGTGTAAGGTTATTCACTATAGACAAATATGTTGTAATCTTCTGGTTCCTTTCTACTTTCCTCATCATTTTTCATAGCAAATTCATCCACTTTCATATTTGCACTTTCAATGATTTTGTTAAGATATTTATAAGCTTTTCTTTTGGTAGAATATCCTAGAAATATTCCTTCATCACTTTTAGAGTAAAGATTTCCATTTCTATCATCTTTCAATATATAACATTAACTTCCAAAAATTCTGAAGTAACTCACGTTTGGTGTGTATCCATACCATAGCCCATAAGGTGTCTTATTGGTGTCTTTATTCAATTGAACTCAGTTTAATGTATAGACTGCAGCACTTATGGCTTCTCTCCATAATGTTAGTGTGATTCCTTTTTCAATCATCGATGTTCTAGCACAATTAACAATTTATCTATTTCTCCTCCCAGCAATCCTATTTTTTTGTGGTGTTCTCGGTGCGGATATATGTCTTGTAATTCAATGCTCAATACAAAAGTTAGTGAATTCATCAGAAATAAATTCTACTCCTTTATCTGATCTTAGACATTTTAGTTTTTTCTACTTTGCTTTTCAACTATAGCTTTATACCATTTAAACATCTTAAATGCTTCTGATTTCTCTTTTAATAACATGACAATCATCATCCTAGAATAATCATCAACAAATAGAATGAAGTATGTATCACCATAATAGATTTTCATTCTCATTGGTCCACATAAGTCAGTATCGACTAACTCTAGAATAAAATTAGATGTGTAGGTTTTTCTCCTGAAACTATACTTTGTCATTTTACCTTTTTGACAATTCTTGCACATGACATGGTTGGGTTTAACATGCTCAGTAAGCCTCTTACTTTTCTTTTCTTTCTTATCCTAACCATGTTGTCAAAACTCACATGATACAACCTTTTATGCCAAAACCAAATGTCTTCATTTCTAGCCAATAAACAAGTGGTTTCAATCTGATCAAGATAGAATAGGTTACCTTTTGTTTGTTCACTAGTACCGATCAACCTTCCTGTTTCATTATATATCTTTCGCTTTTTTTTCTCAAAAGCAACTCGATGTCTTATGTTATTCAGCTGTGAAACACTCAATAGATTATAGTTAAGTCCTTTCACCCAATATGCATTTTCACAACTGATCAGATTATTCAACATGATGGTTCCTTTTCGTTCAACTAGGCAAGGTGATTTATTACCCATCCTAACTGATCCACCATTATAATATTCAAAGTTTCAAACTTTTCCTTATCTCCAGTCATGTGGTGAGTACAACCACTATCAATAATCCATGCATCATTTTTACTAAGCTTAGATATGAGTGCAGTTTCAATATACCTTTCTTCTTCGTCTAAATCATCCTTCATAGAAATAAATACTACCTAAATATCTTCATCATATTTGGTGTCAGTATTTTCAGCTTTATTATAAACTAGGTAACAAGCCTTCTTGCCTTTTTCCTTGTAGTCTTGGTTATCGCTTCTGTTAGAGTGTTAGTTGCTTCTGTAGTCTTGGCCATCACTTCTGTCAAACTTCTTTTCATAAGATCTATCATTGTTTCTTTCATCCTTTCTCTTGTTATGGCATCTAGAAGAAAAGTGTCTAATTTATTTGCAATTCTAACAAACCAATGGTAAGGTACCTTTGTATCTACCTTTGCCTCTTTTCAATCTTCTAGCCATTAGTGCTTAAATTTCATCAAGTTCTTGTTCTTCACTATCACTTTCACTATCATCTCTCATATTTTGTTTATGACTTGATTTAATTATTTTCAAGGAAGATTTGAATGCAGACTCAATAGTTGGTAAGACACTGTTGTCAAATTTATTCATCTAAAATGAAATAAGTCCACCAATCAAACTATCTAGAGTAACATTGTTATTTTCTACTGCTCTCATTTCTTGAATTGCAAATAATCTAATAGCATAAACATGGAGTAAGGTTCATAGAATTTTACTTACCATTGTCTCTTCTACAATTACACCTCATACTCCTTGGATAGAATTGAAAACCTCTTTTTTATTCTTCTACTATGCTAAGTTATGTTTTCTCCTTATTTCATTCTTAGGTCATCAAACATTCCTCTTAAGCTTTCAGCCTTAGCTCTCAGCACATTTGTATCTCCTTCATGTACTAACTTGAGTTTGTCCCACATTTTCTTTGCAGTGGTGCATGATTTGACATCTTCAAATTCATCATAAGATAGAGAAGAAGCAAGTTCTATCATCATAGAGTTCTGTTCATGTTTGTCTCTCAATTGATCAATAGTCAGAGGTTTTGTTGGTGCAACATATTTAGTATCTAGGTATTGTGTGACATCATTTCCAATACCTGATAGGTGGAGTCTTATCCTAATTTTCCATGATGAAATTTTGTCCTTGTTCAAATTAGGAACATCCCTTTCACTCATCTTTTGATCCTTAGCTTGAGTCTTTAAACTCTGTTCCAAGCACACTAGCTCTGATACCAATTGTTGGAATAACTGAGAGGGGGGGGGGGGGTGGGGGGNAACTGAGAGGGGGGGGGGGGGTGAGGGTGAATCAGTGACCTAAAAAAAAAATCCAATAATCCAACCAAAATTTATATTAGAAATATAATACCTTTAGTTATCTTTTAGTCCTACAAGATGTATGCCTTTATATATTCTTAACAAATATATATACTTCTCGGTGAATATACTATTTATCCTTTTTCTAGCCTTTACCGAGTAGCAATAGTTAAACTTAGTGTTTACTGACCAATCCTATTTTAGTAATGTGTAAAGCCAAATATCAAAGAAATAGACCATGTACACATTTGAAATATGGATTTTTAACGTGGAAACCCTATTAAGGGAAAAAACACTTGGGAGAAGTAACCCAAAATTTTCACTCTTCTGAAGTGAGCTCGGTGAAGAGACAACCCTATTAAAGGTTACAAACAAATTGTTAAGTGCGGCCTTGTTAGAGGATTTAAAACTAATGGTTTATCATTTGACCTAGCATTCACTATGTTGTCAACATGAAAACCTTTTGATACTCTTGAGTATCTCAATACAATAAGGATGGTTAAATCCCACTTGGTTAAGAGATTTTCTGAATTAATAGTTAAATGAAACAGTAAATGACCTATTTAATAATATAACTTTAACTTGCAGTTTTTCTGATCTATTGTAAGTCCATTATACCTCTCTTATCAATGTTCTCTTCAAATCCTTTTCTCCCCTTATTTCTTCTTTACTGCTCAGTGAATGCTCTTTCTTCTCTATTGCTCAGTGTCTGCAGAATTCTTGGCTCTGTTCTTCAGCCTGTATGATCAGATCTGCATGAAGACATCTACCTCCACAAGAGTTATATTCAGCATTCCTTTGTTCATGATGAATTCCTTGTCTCTTTATATAGACATGATTTCACTGTTTACTTTCCTTGTCATTCTTGTTCTTGAATTAGATTTCTTCTTGATCCGCAAGTCTCGCCATGCATTAATTTAATCTTTCAAGATTTTCTTTAGTTTTATTTTGTAGATTTCTCCTTGACAACTATGAATAAAACTAGTTTAAATCTTTAGTTCAGCTGATCGATGAAAACAAAGCAATCAATCAGTAAACTCTCAATATATCTCCTGTCGGCTAAGTATTTTTGTTGTTTTCTAACTCAAGATGGTTTTGGTCATCAACTCTTAGTTTTCTCGGTCATTGAATTCTATTGTCCTCGGGCATCAACTTCAGCTCAGCTTGGTAACCACTTTAATTATGCTTGGTGTTGTGGTGCTCGGTATACACTTTGACTACTTGGGGTTCTATGTCCGTCAATGTGTACTATCTGTCGATGTTTACTGTCACTCAGTGTATACTAGATTTTCATGTTTAGCGATAACATAAAATTTATCTCTTTGGTTTCTTAAAGTCTATGAAAATATGTATATGACCAATCAGATTATATCAAGTTGACATCAATGACAATACAATACATTAACTAATTTAATGTCTTTCATTTACTTTCTGCAGATCGGTGATCATCAACTTATTATCTTCAAACATTCAATCAGTTATAGTTCATCACATGGTGGGGAGTTTTATCTCTTTTAAATCTTTCCTGGTGGTCCCCTCCTTTTTGTGCTATGCTATCCTATTCCCTTCTAGTAGTAGCAATTGGGATCTAGCTTATGTGTCTATGGGTGGTGGTGTTTCATTGTAGACTAGGGGGATGTTGGGGCTATAGATCGTTAGTTCTTGGCCAACGCTAGTGATGGGAGATGGTTCATTTTCTAATACTTTATTTGATCTATCCTGTTCTATTTTTTTGGAGCCTTGTACCTCTGCCTTGTGGCAGAGTTTGTTGGATCTTGGTATTTTTATGTGGTTGTGTTGGCTAGGCTTTTGGAGTTCTTATTTTAGCTAATCTATTTGTGGCCTTTATCAGAAGGATTAGTAAGGGATTTGATGGAACCAACTACATATTATGGAAGAGTGACATGATATTTCATCTTATATGCATTGATGAGTGATTTTGGAAGATTACCAAGTCAACTTATATTGCTCTTAAAACTTCTACTACTCCAGATGAGATTGGTGTTGCAAAAGAAAATATCAAGGCAAAGGAAGAATTGTTGAGTGCATTGAATGATGTACAAAAATGTCAAATATCATGGAATTGGAAATTTTCAATGATATTTGGGAGAATTTTCATACCTTGTATGAAAGAAACAAGGAAGTGAAGATTTCCACATTGCAGGGTTTGAATGGAAAGTATGAAGCCTTGAATATGGGCGAAGATGCGAATGTTTCCTCTTTCACACTTAGGATGAATAAAGTTGTGTGTGATATCAGATGTGTTGTAGCTAATTTGGAAGACGAATAAATTTTCCTAAAATACTAACATTTTTACCCTCTACCTATAAATACAAAGTTGGAGCTATTGAAGAGATACAAACAGTGACAACTATAACAAAGACACAAGCTGATTGGTAAGCTTACTAATTTTGAGGTAAGTGAATTTGGTGGTGCATTACCTAAGGTATAATCTACAATCAAAGCTACTATTTATTAAAGGAACATGCATAAATTTTATCCAAGAGAAGGATACACAAGAAGGTTGCCAATATATGATAAAGAGATGAAAGAGATTGAAGAAGAGAAGAAAAAGCTTCAAGATTTGGAAGCATTGGTTGCTAGAATATTTCCAAACGGTTCTTTTAAGTATAAAGGAAAGATATCCCTTCAGTTTTTTTCATGAAATAAGATAGGATATTTTGCATCTAGATGTATGAAAAGGGTTCCTAATCTCAAGAATAAAAAACCTAATATTGCAACTAAATTTTACTATGATGCTAACCAAGGAGTCACAAATGATGAATCTAATGATGGTGAAAAGAGTGATGATGAATTTGCATTCATTTCTATCAAATAATAAGAATATCCTAAGCCTAAAGATCCAATTCCTACTAGTTTTTGTAGTTGTGTTTTGAATAGAAATCTCTAGTTGCTCAAGTTGTCCAAGAAGATAAATGGGTAACAAAAAACATATGCTCTCATCGTATGACTGGTGATAAGAAAAAGTTTTTGATATTTAAAAATTATGATTGTGGTATTATGGAATGGGTAACAATATTTGTGGTATGATCAAAGACAGATGCTATATTTCTCTAGATGGAAAGAATAATAAAAATGAAGTACTTTATGTAGAAGTTTTGAAACATAATATTCTTAGTAATGAAAATTTGATAGAAAAAAGTTATGGCCTGCACTTCAAGCATGATAAGTGCAAAATTGTGAATGACTCCTAGATATAGATTGCGTCACAATCAAAGACAAAAAGTAACATATTTCATTTGAATATTGGTCAGAAAAGTTGTTTGATTTCTCAAATAGATGAAATTTGGTTATGGCATTAAAGGTTGTTTCATTTAAAAATTGTTAATATTGTGGCTATAAGTTCTACTTATGTTGTTAAAGATCTTCCTGGGGTGACGAAACATGCTAACACTATTATCTAATAATGTCAATTGGGTAAGTAGACAAGAGTTTTTGATTAAGGTAATAACAGGTTTTGAAGGGGCCTTGAAACCCTTTACAAAGCACCAAAATGAAAGAAAAGAAAGGACAAAGACAACAGTGAATTGTCAAACATGACATAAACCAAAAGAGGGTTGTACCATAGATTAAACAGTAGATAACATAATAAAAAAACAAAAATACAAACTACTAAAAGCTTCCAACAGACCGGAGACAAAAAAATTCCAGCAACCAAAACATTCCACCATTGAAGCTAAACAACTTCCATATGATCTTCCAACATCTCTACTTCAACCATCTACAGTTCCATGCTCTGGATCGAGTCCCGCAACTTTGTGATATCTTTAATATGAACATTGGCTTTCTTTTTAGTGCTACAATGAGTCCTTGTGCTAGGGCTTGAGATATGAGTTTCATGAGGGCCTTCATCCTCCTCCCTTGCCTTATCTTTGTAGTTACCTTCTAGAAGGGTATACAAAGATTTCAGAGTGTCCACAGAGTTTTGCATACCCTTTTTGCTGATAGTAGTAAGTTTTTTGAGAAGAGCCTTGTTGTTGTTAACTTTGTCATTATTTTTTTTGAGCCTGTTATCAATGATGGTGCTAATCTTGGTGTCCATATTGTTAACCTTATCAAAAATATCATTCCCTTACTGCTACAGGATTGCATCATTGCGCATTTTGTCCACAATTTCCTCCAAAAATGCATTTCTTTCTTCCAGTTTCTTATAATTAGCTTTAATCTTATTAATATCATCTTGAATCCATTTATCCATATTATAGTTTTTCTCCGCTTTATTTCTAGCCATTTGAAATAAGAAAAGAGTAGCCACCCTTTTGACATTGACCTCTCTCTCATGAAGATCATCCTCAAGGCTCTTCATGTTCTAGTCATTCTTCACTTCCAAATCATCTTTCAGGATATCTTGGTTGTACTCATCATTCTCATTAACTGTGTTATCCTTATCAATTTTGTCAGCTTCCTCTTCTGGGACAATATTTTCCTCATTGCTCTCAATTTTTCCCTTGTTAATCTTTGTTTCCTCCATGTCCCATGTCTCCCTATGAGAATCCTGAAAGTCTTGATTCTGGTCTTCCTCACCATCAATATTGACATTGTGGTCATCAATGTGGGTATCAATGTCCCCCGAATCCCTATGAGATTCCTGAATTTCATAGTTCTACTCCTTGTCACCATCATTTTTGACAATATGGTCCTCCATATGGGTATCAATAATATTGTCAATTTCTTCAGTGATTTCATCCAGTATTTTGTTCTCCGTCTTCTGGGTTTCCTCAATATCATCTTTACCACCAATAGGCTCATTGGTAATGATGGTGTTCGTCTTTAGATCATCAATTTTTATCAGTTTCCTATTGAAACCCTCATCCTTGGAAGACTCAATATCATGTTCATCATCAGTTCTCATCCCCTCGATGTCGTCATAAATTGACAAAAAGATATCAGCAGTAATAGGGCCTTTACAGCTTTTTTTATCTTTCTCCTTACTATAACTCTTACAAGTAGACACATCCATACTCTTCATCTAAACATTCTCAATACTCTTAGGAATGGGGTCAAGGATATGGTTTTTAACATAGTCCGTAATCAAGAGAATTGGACCCTCATGTAAAACAGGGGAAGATTTAGCTCTATGATCAATAATGCTCTGATTGAGCGAGCTTAAGAGATAGTAGGGAAAGAACACCCTAATGTCATGACGGAAATGGTTAACCAGAAAAAAATCATTATTGTATACCTTTGAATACCTCTCATCAAGGTTGAAGTACTCCATGATAGCCCAGATCACGAATGCCCATATGCGCTTAATGTTTGACATATTGACATAGTCCAGATCACCCTTCCCAAGAATGGCCCTCTCCTCATCAGTCTTAGGTAATTTTTTTTAACCTTTGTTTCCCTCTTTTTTTTCTTTTGAAAAATGCATTCCCTCCAAAGGGAGACCCATAATTTCTGCTATGCGGTCTAGAGTGAGCTTGACAAATTTTCCCAGAGTGTTCACTTTCCCATTCTCCCACCCATTAATAAAAGCTTTCGTCACTTCCTTGTTGTTTCCATGGAGGTGCTTTAAGTATCTATGAACTTTACCCTTCTTGAGCTTTCTCCACACCTCTTTTTCATTCCTCTATTTACACTCTGCAGGTTCTTCTCTCTTCAAATCTCGCCCCATTTCTTTGTTCTCTTCAATCTTGGTATAACCTCTCTCACTGTTCTTTTTCAGCTCAAAATGAATACAGATATTTTAAAACATAGAGTAAAAAATTATACCCCAAAAAGCTTGTAACTGAAGTAATTCATCATAAGTTTGACACTTGACATGGTTCGACACCGTCACCGTACTCCAGATCAGAGAAACATTAATAAGAATGATTAATTCCAATGACTTCACCTGCCTTGTGATCAACCAGTCATAATTGAGTAATAATCCAACCTCATCATTAATTTTAGCATTCCCATGCCATTTGCAAGTGACATCATTCTTTACGCCAATATTGGCAAGACTATCAGCCACTTGGTTAGTTTCCCTATAATTATGAGTGACATAAAAGGAAGTAAAATTTGAGGCCACATTATTAATATTAGGAATTATATGATCAATATTCCAAGATGCCTTACTTTTGCCTGCAATATTATTAATAATATTTAAAGAGTCTCCCTCGAGCCAGACTTTCTTACAGCCCAGTTCCTCTACCAGCAAAATAAAATTGAGGGCTGTCATAGCCTCATCCCTATGGTTACATTGGATTCCCAATGGAGAAGAAATCACACCAACACATTTCCCATTCTGATCTCTTATTACGCCTCCTCCTCCAGCAGTTCTCGGGTTGCCCTTTGTGGCCCCATCAAAGTTAGCTTTAACCCACTCTTTAGGGGGAAAATTCCAAGTAGCCATGGCTCTTTGATTGGAAGGATTAATATCTCTGTCATTTTTGCCACTTTCCCTCTTACTAAAGTTAGAATTAGATTTAGAAGAAATAAATTTTTCTTCTAGCGCCTTACAAATTTTGTTTCCTACCACTTCAGGGGTAGACTGCTTTTCTCTGAAGATTCTATTGTTGCATTCTTTCCAAATTCTCCAGCAAAAATGAGGAGAAATGATGAACCAAAGGCCTTTGTCTATAAATTTCTGCGGCAGGTAGCTCCATTGATCAAAAAAATCCTGCCAAACAGAAGGAAAACACCAACGAAGATTCCATTTTCTAAAGATGATATCCCAAACTTTATGAGTGAAAGGGAAGTGGAGCATGATATGATCACAAGATTCAGAATTTTCAAAACAAAGACTACATCTATTAACAATATTTATACCCCTCCTACAGAGATTATCAAGAGTCAGTGGTTTATTTTGAATTAAGAGCCAGTAGAAGAAATTGATTTTAGGTATAAGATTTTTATAGCACACAAAAGAATAGGGAGGCCTTTCCCCTCTTTTAGAAAGGATATTAACAGCGGAGACCATAGTGTACTTGCCATCGGATGTAGGAGTCCACACAATCGAATATTGGATGTTATCTTTTATATGACAGGTCTGAAGCTCATGCTGAAGGGAAATAAGACTAACATCAATTTCTCCCAAATTCTTCCATTTATTGTCTTGTTAGAAATCAATGGCTTTAGTGCCAATAGATTCTTTGCTTCTCTGAACAATTTGCTTCCAGTCTTGGTTGTTGGATAGAGGCTTAGAGTGGATCCATTTATCATCCCAGAAATCAATTCTACATCTGTCTCCCATCTTCCATCTTTTACCTTTTACAATCATGTCTTTGGTAGATTTTATACTATTCCAGATGAAGGATCCATTAGTACTGTTGTCATCACCTATAAAGTCCTCCAAAGAATTATTGAGGAAGAGATATTTGCTTTTTATAACACAGTTCCATTCTTTTTTATCTCCATAAATCCTCCACAACTGTTTCACCATGAGGGCTTTATTTATGTTTTTAACAGTTCGCAGCCCAAGACCTCCCAGCTTTTTAGGATTACAAACTTTTTCCCAAGAAACAAGGCTCAGTCTTTTCTTTTCCTCAACCCCTGACCAAAGCAATCTTTTCTAGATTTTCTCAATTTTAGTAGCAATTTTGTGGGGAATTTTAAACAAGCTCATTGCAAAAATAGGGAGATTTTGAAGAGTAGATTTTAGTAATTGGAGCTTTCCCGCATTGCTGAGGAGTGCCCCTTTCCAACAAGAAAATTTATTGTTATATCTGTCTATAAGAGTATGCCAGAAACTTTCTGGGAGATTGGAACAAAGAGGTAAGCCCAAGTAAGATGAAGGAATTTTCCCGATAGTACAACAAAGAATAGTAAACATTTTCTTTTGTCTTTCTTCTGGAGTATTTATGAAGAAGATGGAACTCTTAGTCCAATTGACTAGCTGGCCAGTAGCTGTAGTATAGATAGAAAGACCTTTCTTCATATTTATAGCTTCTTTAATAATCGACTCTCCCATGATGAGAGTATCATCCACAAATTTCTCATAAGAGAAAATTAGTCTAGCTGAAGAGGGTTGTATACCACATATTTCCCCTTTTTCCACCATTTTATGGATGTACTTCCAAAGGCACTCAACAAGTATAGCAAAGAGAATAGGAGATATAGGATCTCCTTGTCTTAGCGCACTGGTTGGTTTAAAAAAAGTAGAAGATCCCCATTTACAATGACAAAGGAAGAAAGAGTAGTCACAAGTTGCATAATAATTTTAATAACCTCCCTTTTACAACCAAAAGAAGATAGCACCATCTGCAAAAAATGCCAATTGACTCTATCATAAGCCTTAGATAGGTCTAGTTTCATCATGAAGCCCTATTTTTTGGCCTTTTCTAGAGAGTGGATATTCTCATGAGCCACGATAATAGAATCAAGGATTTTTCTCCTAGGAACAAAACCATTTTGCTAAGGGGAAATAATATTCAGAAGCAACTGAAGCAGTCTGGAGGTAATAACTTTAGAAATAATCTTGTATAAAGAATTGCAGAAGCTGATAGGTCTAAAATATTCCATAATATTGGCTCCAAGATTTTTAGGAATAAAAACCAGGAAAGTAGCATTTAATTCCCTGAGAAGATATCTAGTTCCAAAGACTTCTTTGAACTCATCCTGCACATCTTCACCAATAATATTCCACAATTGCTGGAAGAATAGCATAGGGAAACCATTTGGGCCAGGAGAGTTTTCCCCTTCAAAGGAGAAGACAGTATTTCTGATTTCCTTTTTTGAAGGGATAGCTTGGAGCATTTTGTTAGAAGGATCATCGACCAATTTGGGGATGACAGAGATAATTTCATCCTGATTAGATTTATTCAAATTATTATCCTTAGCCAGCAGCTCTGAGAAGTATCTTAGCATTTCTGATCTGATATCTTCCTCCTTCATTATAGTTTTTCCTTTAGATTGTAGCTTCATTATCCTATTAATAGGTTTATGTTTCAAAGCTGTCATGTGGAAAAATCTTGTATTTTTATCCCCTTCCTTAAGCCAAATAGCTCTAGATCTCTGTCTCCAGAAGGATTCCTCCTTGGTAATAATGTTATGATAATCTGCTAGAAGTTTGTTTTCCTTGATTTTAGTTTCCTCTGAAAGACCCTCCTTCTGGATGCTGTTATGAATTTCCTTAATTTCATTCTGCAGATTCCCTTTTAGATGGAATATATCCCCAAACACTTGCTTATTACATCTTTTCAGATGACTTTTAATAGTATTTAGTTTCTTAGCCATTATATACATAGCTCCCCCTTCAATAGTTTAGTTCCACCATTCCTCAATCTTATCTTTTAAATTAGGGTGGGCTAGCCATGTTCTGTTAAATCTGAAGGGAAAATTATTTTTTCCCTTGATCTGATTAATATTTAGGGATATAGGATAGTGATAAGATCCAATAAAAAGTTCAGTAGAAAGAGTGCAAAAGTACCTAGATATCCAATCATGGGTTAAGAGGGCTCTATCCTATTTCACCTGGATCAGATCCTTCTTGGTACATCTATTCAACCAAGTATAGTCAATGCCTTCTAGGTCAATATCTAATAAGGCTTCCTTATTGATAACCTCCATCATATCATATATGCTGTCAATTTGGGAAGTAATCAATCCATTTTTTTCCTCATTTTTGAGAGGAGTGTTGAAGTCTCCCATGATCATCCAGCTAATTTCTTGATAAAGATTACGAATTTCTTTCAATCTTTGCATATACTTTTGTCTACCACCTCTAGTTTTAGGGGCATATACATTGATAAGGATCCAACTGGGGTTCTCCTTGAGGAAAGTAATCTTGACCACTAATATGTTCTTTTCTTTGATAAATAATTTGCACACAACATTTTTATTATTCCAAAAAATCCCTATGCAACTTGTGGCATCCTCATAATCACCTCCAATACTCCCATAATCTTTAGACACGTGCATTTTTTCCAGTTTATCTTTAGTCATTTTAGTTTCTTGGATGAGTAAAATATCAGGTTTTCTATCTCTAATCATGTTCATAAGAACATCCTGTTTATGGAGGCTATTAAGACCTCTTATATTCCAAGAGATGACTTTCATGTTAAAGACTTGGAGAACATATCTCAGGGATGGTACTTTGTTTGCCATCTGCTATATTCTATTTTTCTTCCTACTCTCTATTCTTCTTATGTGATTCCCTTCCTTTTTTACTTGTAGGAGTGCCAACATCAGCCTTAAGTTGTCTTCTGGTTTGTACTCCCCCTTGCCTATGATTTTCTTGTTTTTTGGTAGATTCACATGAAGTACTATTGTTTTGGTCACATTTTTTTCCTAAATTTTTGTTGAAACTTTTATTATTCTTTACCTGTGACCAAGGAGATTCTTTGTTAACAGGGTTTATCTATGAACTCAAGTTTCTCTCCAGGATTTCTTCACTCCATAGAGTAGCAATAAGGGATAATGAGTCATCATCACTATCTTCTAAGGAATTTCCATTAAGGTCATGTTCCCTGAATATTCCTTCATCAGGATTAGAAGAAACAACTCTAGAAGGGGATAAATCTTTTGGGCCATTCAAATTGCTTGCATTATTAGAAGCTTCTAGCTCCTTCACCTTAGGATGTCCTTGCTCCTGACTAGATTCTACACTGACTACCAGATCAATACTAGGTTGTTTATCCAAAGTGATTTTGTTTTCAGGTAGCATATTTACCTTTGATTCATTATTGGGCTATTTATCTACACTAATTTGGTTTTCAGGTAGCAGATTTACCTCTGATTCAATATTGTTTAAACTCGCTGATTTGTTCCCCTATTCACCTAGATTAGGATTCCCTAAAGAACTATCAATAGGATTGAATTTCTTCTTGCATACTTTTTTAGGTTCCCTTTTATGATCTTCTTTTTCTTTTGGTTTTTTTAGCGGGCAGTGTTTAACCCAATGACCAACTTTTTTATTAGAAAAAAAAGCAAAGGGAAGCGATTCACATTCAACTGTTTGGATGTACTTACCCAGTTTAGAGTTGATAGTGATGACCTCGGGTAGATGTGTTTTATGATGTATGTTCACACAGATTCTAGCATAGACCAATCTAGATCTGGGGGTCAATTGATAGCAGCTCCCCAAATGCACATGCGAGACCAAAAAAAAAGTTCCTCATGATAGTATTCCATTGGGAGGATAGGTAGTCTTACCCAAACAAGGGCAGTATCAAATATCTCAGCATTGAGATCCAGATTCATAACCCATTTTTGAAGAGCCAATGATGATTTTCCAAACATCTAGGGTCCTCCACATAGCACTTTTGATAGGTTTTCCATATTTGAGAACACAAAAGAGAAAAACCCCTTTTGCATAGCTACTATGTCCACTTTTCCCTTGAGTTTCCATTTACGATAAGTAAACTCTCTAACAAGCTTAATATTAGGTATTTTCCCTGTAAAATTACCAATCGGAGTAAGAGCCATTGTGGAGACAAGATGGTCTACAAGGGGATCAGGGATGGATATGCCAAAATAACCCTTACAAGGATCTAAAATATTGCTGATTCTAGGAAAAGTAGATTTTCCTGATGGTTTAATCTCGAATAACAACGTCGAGCTACCTTATAGTAGATTCTTGTTTGAAGCATGATCATTTTGATTGGCCAAGCCGCCTTTAGATGAGGTTTCTCCTAGCCCACCATCTATGAAAGGAAGTTCCTTGACTTAATCCAAATCTTTTGTAGAGCCCTATTCTATTGATCCTCCCACTGCCTATAGGTCTCCTGCAGCAGTAGATGCCAAATTTCCTCTAGCATCGTGTTTCCCGCCATCACAGGTTTTCAAATTCCTTCATGCCCACCCTTTCTCTCCAGCTCCTGCTCCCACTCCTTCCATGCTCTATGTCCTAAATTTTGTTACTGGGTCTTTATCATATAAGTTGATCATATGCAATCTTATAAGAAGACAAGAGTTACTTTCCACTCTAAAACTGAAAATTCAAATGGATTGTTAGAATTTTTTCATACTATTTTTTGCGGTCCTACTAAGATAAGGTGATAGGTATTCAGGTTTCTCATTGATGACTACTCTAGGATGGTATGGGTGACCTTCTTGAGAGAAAATTATGAAGATTTTGATAAGTTTAAGATATTTAAGAAAGTGGTTGAGACTGAGACATGATTGAAGCCAAAGTGTTTGAGATTAGACAAAGGTGGTGAATTTACATCGGGTGAGTTCAATTATTTTTTGGAAAAGCATGGGATAAAGAGAAGTATTATTCTTAAAATAATGTTCCATAGATTTATTAGAGTGAAGAAGTTAGCACTGCAGTATACTCTCACAATTCGTTGCAAATCAAAGGAGATATAGGTAGGACACTGTATAGTAAGAAAATGGAAGCACTTCCATTGTAGACTTGTTTAGCCCTTTGCATAAGTGGTTTTGGGTCATATCAAGCACCTAGAATGGGTTCCTGAGTTAGACCTGGCTTGCCTCCTATTTTGTCCCTCTTTCCACTTCTTTCTAGCCCAATTTCTACATTCTGGACTACAGACTTGAGATTCTAGACTTCAAGGTCAGGGTCGACCGTTTGGGTCTATGTCAGCCTCAAACTTGACCTAGGTCAAGGTCAACCTTGATCCTGACCTATTTCAAGGTTGACCACAACCCTGACCTAGGTCAAGGTTGACCTCGACCTCGACCCAGGGTTCAAACTTCAGGGTCTTGCAATTTTTGGATGTCAATCTTTGCAAAAGTTATTTCCCACTTTTGGGTTGGCTGTTTCGGGTTCTGAAGTGTCGAATCCTAAATTATATTTAATATAGGTCCTCTTCTAGGGGCATGTGTATAATTGGAATTTAATTCTCCTATGTCGGCCTCCTTAGAAGATTGCGCCCTAGTTTCTTATAAAAGGAAGCCTTCTCCTCTCATTTTATCGAACCATCCACCAAGTAAGAACAGGTGATCAAGAAAAAAGTTCAAGCATCCATTGTTCTACATGTTTCCAAGATTTAAAGGTGTTCAAGTCTTCCTCTCAATCATTTAAGTTCTCCATTGAAGATCAAGGATTCAAGCTTTCAAGACTTTGAAGGGATTTGGTTCCAACATTCAAGATTTATCACTCAAGCCCTAGATCTAGCCATCATGATAGTGTGATCTTCCTTCAAGATCCTTTGTGCATCCTCAAGACTCTTTCATCATCTCTTCAAGGTGGATTCCAAGCATATAATAATGTAGGTTTATGGTTTCTAAAGTCCATGTTTTCATACTTACATACTTGCTTGCATTTGAATTACAATTGCATATCTATTCAATATCATAGCTTCATTGTTAGATTCAATTCTACTACTTTCTAGCATTCTTATTTCAATTATTGATTTCAAGGTTAATTCCTAAATCAAGGTTTGACTAAGGAAAAACCCTCCCCCCAAACAAACAAATCTCTTTTTCTTGCAGGTACAAGTTCAAGATTGAAGATTTGAACTCAGATCTGGATACCCTTTTCAGCGAACTATCAGGATCTGTGAACAAATTTTCTGTCAGGCCTGTGTAGGTCAAGGTTGACATTATTGGGTCAGGGTCAACATTTGTGGGTCAAGGTCGACCTTTTTTATAAGAAAAATTTGGATTGGAAAAATATTTCTGGGTTTTGTTTGTCTCTGCATTTTGGTTCTGGATCATACTTCAATTTTTCCAGAAACAATGTACAGACCTCAGAAAACAACATTCTTTGATCTGCAATTCTTTAAGGTTGGTACATTCCTCCTATCCATTTCAATTCAAACCCTTAATCATTCTAAATCTATCATACATTTACATTCATTTTCACACACATTTTAAGAGGGAAACCTAGGATCTCCTTCTTTATTCTTATTTCCATTAGATTGATTCATTTATGCGTTGATCCTTTTTGGGTTGATCAATTTGGATCCTTCCTTTGTGCATTTGAGAATAAAGGGTAATGGATTATTTATCCATCCACTCTAAACATTGAATGTAAAGTGATAAGTAGTTTGAGTATCAAAACACTCTTAGTCCATTAACAATCATTTTTCTATCTTACATTTTTTTGAACTCAATTAACAATTACACCTAGTATCAAGCATTATGATTATCAAGATGATCCTTGTTTGGAACTGGCTATCATCCCTATTGTATTGGATATAGTCCCTCTTGTAAGTTTCCCACCTTCCATTAATAACATCAACCAAGATGGGGAGGGTTGACAACATGCTTGATTGGTGCATCCTTTATGGTAGCCCTTTTTGTGTTTGTATGTTGTAATGTGCTCCTCCCGTAATGTGTTTTTAAATGTTTGTTAGATTCATTTATATGACCCTTGTTACTTTGTTGGTACAAGGTGATAAAGGAATCAAACGTGTCGTACAATTCTTCTATATGTATCTATATTCTTATATATGTTGTTTCATGTTATGTTGTACTTGTGCTATTGTTTGTAACTATTTTCCTTGTATAATCTGCTTGGATCTGCGACATGGTAGTACTAATTCTTTTTGGTCTCCATGTTGTGGTCTGAAAAGATTCTTCTTCGTAACTCTTAAGTTTTCTTTCCTCCTTCGTGATTGTAGTTCTACTTTCTTTGGGCAATGGTGTCAATTCATTTCCAATAATATTATATTTCTATGTACATGTTATCTTATGATCATAATGACCGCACATTAGGTAGATCCCTCTTGTGTTCTTATGTATCTTTATGTTTTATTTCCCTTGACTTGTCTTCCTTTGAGGACATCTCACAGTGGAAATGTAATTTGTAGAGTTGTTTATGTTTCCGTTAAACTCATTGCTCCTGTTAAAGTGTTAGCAATGACTTTAACGTGGGGGCATACACTCTAATCACTTTTTGTGCACACGCACATTGAAAACAGTTTTCAAGATTTAAAATTTTTCCCTTTATGGATTAAAAAAAAAAAACTAATCCTTAAAGCATGGTCATTTTAACTTTTTAGGATCTCTTGATCCCTCTAGTTTAAATTTACATGGATCTCTTGATCCCGCCAGTTTTCAATTTACAATTTTTTTGATCCCTTTAAGGATGAATCTCCCTGATGGGTTGACTAGTGAGTAGCCACATTCACTAGGCAGCTCAACTCCATCTTTCCAGTTACAATTTTTTGTGTGGTTCACAATGGGACATAAGTTCTCATTGGGCAAGATAATCACACCCTTTCTCTCTCTTCTTAACTAGGTGATGTCTCTCTTATGGTGATCTTAGGGTTGATAAATACTTAAGTCTCTTGGGGGCTTGAGGATTTCTTTATCCCTTCTAATTCCAATAAGATTGTCTTTTTCTATATGTTCTCCTTTACCAAGAGTTTGTGTTGAGCTCATACTCTTGCTAAAGTGGGGGATAAATGTATAGTCAGAAAATGGAAGCACTTCCATTGTAGATTTGTTTAGCAATCCAAGTAAGTGGTTTAGGGTCATATCAAGCACCTAGAATGGGTTCCTTAGTTAGAGCTAGCTTTCCCCCTGTTCTATCCCTCTTTCCACTTCTCTCCAGCCTAATTTCTGCATTTTGGACTGCAGACATGAGATTCTGGACTTCAAGGTCAGGGTCGACCTTTTCGGTCTATGTCGACCTCGACCCTAACCTAGGTCAAGGTTGACCTAAACCCTGACCTAGGTCAAGGTCAACCTTGACCCTAACCAAAGTCAAGGTCAACCTCAACCTTGACCTAGGCTTCAAACTTTAGGGTCTTGCAGTTTCTGGATGTCGGTCTTTGCAAAAGTTATTTCTCGCTTCCAAGTCGGCTGTTTCAGGTTCTAAAGCGTCGAATCCTAAATTATATTTAATATAGGTCCTCTTTAGGGGCATGGGTATAATTGTAATTTAATTCTCCTATGTCGGCCTCCTTAGAATATTGTGCCCTAGTTTCATATAAAAGGAAGCCTTCTCCTCTCATTTTCTCGAACCATCAACCAAGTAAGAAAAGGTGATCAAGCAAAAAGTTCAAGCATCCATTGTTCTACATTTCCAAGCTTTCAAGGTGTTCAAGTCCTCCTCTCAAGCATTCAATTTCTCTATTGAAGATCAAGGATTCAAGCTTTCAAGCCTTTGAAGGGATTTGGTTCCAACATTCAAGATTTATCACACAAGCCCTAGATCTAGCCATCATGATGGTGTGATCCTCCTTCAAGATCCTTTGTGCATCCTCAAGACTCTTTCATCATCTCTTCAAGGTGGATTCCCAGCATACAATCATGGAGTTTTATGGTTTCTAAAGTCCATGCTTTCATACTTACATACTTGCTTACATTTGAATTACAGTTGCATATCTATTCAATATCATAGCTTCATTGTTAGATTCAATTCTACTACTTGCTAGCATTCTTATTTCAATTATTGATTTCAAGGTTAATTCCTAAATTGGGGTTTGACTAAGGCAAACCCCTCCCCCCAACAAACAAATCTCTTTTTCTTGTAGGTACAGGTTTAGGATTGAAGATTTGAACTCATATCTGGATACCCTTTTCAGCGAGCTATTAGGATCCGCGAATAGATTTTCTGTCGGACTTGTGTAGGTCAAGGTCGACATTATTGGGCCAGGGTCAAAATTTGTGGGTCAAGGGAAACCTTTTTCATAATGTGGAGTCGGGTCAGAAAAATATTTCTGGGTTTTGTTCGTCTCTGCATTCTGGTTCCGGATCATACTTCATTTTTTCCAAAAATAGAGTACAGACCTTAGAAAATAGCAATATTTGATATGCAATTCTTTAAGGTTGGTACATTCCTCCTATCCATTTTAATTTAAACCCTTAATTATTCTAAATATATCATAAATTTACATTCATTTTCACACACATTTTAAGAGGGAAACCTAGGATCTCCTTCTTTAATCTTATTTCCATTAGATTGACTCATTTATGCATTGATCCTTTTTGGGTTGATCAATTTGGATCTTTCCTTTGTGCATTTGAGAATAAAGGGGAATGTCTTATTTATCCCTCCACTCTAAACATGAAATGCAAGGTGATAAGTGATTTGAGTATCAAAACGCTCTTAGTCCATTGACAATCATTTTTCTATCTTACAGACACCTTATAAGCTTTGGTGTGGAAATGTGCCTACAATGAGGTATTTCATAATTTATGTACTAGATTCTATATCAAGAACGATGGGGATATAGGGAAATTTGATGCAAGGAGTGATGACAGTTTTTTTCTTAGGAATTATAGCAGAAGAAAGGCATATAGGTGCTAGAGAAAGAGGGTGAAGAAGATAGTGGAGATAGATAATGTCAGAGTGGATGAAATCCTTGATAATCTATCAATATCTCTTGGTTATGATTCTGATGATCATAATATCTATAGTAGTAAGGGACAATAGCATAAAGTTCAGAATCAACTCCAAGGTGATCTCATGATTGCATATGATGAATCCTATAGAAGTGGAGAAGAAGGAACACAAGAACCAAAAGTAAATTTGAAGACACCAAGGTATGTGAGATTAATTCATTTTGAAGATTAGGTTATTGGAAATATGAATATGGGTGTTCAAAATAGAAGAAGGATTGCTAAAGATCAGATTTTCCCAAACTCGGAGATTGAGCCCAAAGATGTAAGTGAGGCTTGAAAATATGATAATTGTGTTAATTTGATGAAAGAAGAATTTTTATAGATTGAAAAGAATAACACATGGATTATTTTTCCCAGGTCTAATGACAAGAATGTTATTGGTACTAAATGGGTGTTCAGAAATAAATTGAATGAAGATGCATAAGTTCTCAGCAATAGAGCAAGATTGGTATGAAAGGATATGCTCAAATAGAAGGTATTAACTATGATGAAACTTTTACACCAGTGACAAGATTGGAAGCATTAATACTATTTCTTTTTTTTCTTCTCATAATAACTTCAAAGTTTATCGAATGGATGTGAAATCTTCATTTCTAAATGGTGAGTTCGAAGAAGTGTACTTTGTAATGATCTTTAGAATAAAAAAACTATGAAATGATTATTTAAGACAATCTTTTTTCTATTCTTTACTTTATATAGAGTAATTTGTCTTGAACAATGATTTACTATGTTCACATTTTGTGTCCTATTTATTTTGAATCTATCTCTCTGGTTATAGAGTGTTTAATAAGGACATCTTAAGGGTTACACTTAAGTTTCCCATAGATCTTTTAGCCACTGATATTTGTTTAATCTCCATCCTTTTGATTCCTAGTAAGGGCTACAACAACTAAAAAAAAAAGTGGAGAGTCCATCTTCATTAGGGCCACAACAATAGAAAAATAAACTTCACAAATTATACCATTATTAGCCGGATTGTAAAACACCAAAAAAAAAATTCAATGATTGACATTTCAAATTCATCATACATTGTTGCACATTTTTAATTTAAATCCATTCCCATAACTACCCCATGAGAAGCTATTTCCATCAACTATCTCTTAATAAATAAATATTTATTTTATTAACTAACTATCCTAAACTGTCAAATAATATAATATACAAACATTCTCCCCTTATTACCTTAATTTAATCAAGATTAGACCATTGAAAGGGTTTTAAACTCAACCCTTCTAGAGACTTTGATGAAGAATTGTGACCAATCCTCCTTGCTCACCCAACAAACACCAAATTGACCACATCAATGGATCTCCTAATTATAGAACTTGTAACTATCTGGACAACATGAGAGAATACAAAGTGTTCCCAACCTCCATGCATAATGAAACACATTTCCTTAAAAAATTATGCATTTCCTCCAAGTGTTCCAAATACCTCCTCTAATGATGCACATGAGATGCCTCTCGTAACAAATTCCACATATCCTCTTAGTGTCTAATGTCGTCTCAAGTGCTTGATAAAACATCGAACAATATGAATACACCAAGTTCACCGACAAAAAAGTTTTCCCCTCTTTCTTCTTTAAGTGATAAACATAATGCCATGTCCCCTCTTTGCTTTAGGGACACAATTAAGGTTCTTCTCATGAAATAAGTCATTCTTGAGCAAGAAGAAATCTAGGTATGATAGAAAACCTCCTTCATCCATTGCCTCTAACCTCTAGTCAAACTCTTTGAACTTAATCAACAAATATTAATGGATCTAATTTAGAATGCTCATATATAAAAATAGAGATTTGAAATTCAATCAATAATACATCTATTCTTATAAAAGATTTTAATCAATTTGGAAAGATAATTCTATTTGTCTTGTCATATGAATTAGAAATCCATATGTTTAATATTTTTTTGTTGGCTGCACATTTAAGGATGGTGAATATTTAGTTTCTCATTATCCTAGCTTCAATCTTCCCAATCTCATGCTATGAACTTCAAATTATTCCTTTCAAATACTCTTCTTTTTCAAATCGAAGGACTCCATTGACCCATGTTTATAAACATTTTCCTTACAATATCAAAATGTTACTATATATATATATATATGTCTGCGTGTATCCATAGCTTTTAATATTGCAGTGGGAAATGCATTCTTCCAGATAGAACATCGTCTGCTCCTCACAACTGCTCAAGCCGCCTTTCCAGGAAAGCAATTCAATGGAGAGCAGAAAAAAGCAATCAGCAAAAAGGGTAGAAGAATCGAGAATGGAGTTATGAGTTTATTGGCAAGAGAAAAACAAGTAAGGTCAAGTTGGTCATATTCATTTTTATCTCATATGAGAATTTAAATCTATGTTTGATAATGGATGTCAAACAGGAAAACTCATTGGAAATTTTTTTGGTGGAATATCAACCAAAACATGAAGAAGTTTACAAATATTTGGCGTGCGTGGAATTGAAACAACTGGTGAGAGATCCGCAGAAAAACTTTTACATGGATGTTTCGTTTAATATTCCAAACGATAAAGCTTTAAAATAAATGTTTCTCTGTTGCCTCAGCTGAAACATCGAGAAGCTGAGAGCGAGGAGGAAACAGCTAGGGTTTTAACTGTAAAGTTCAGTGCTGAAGGCTACACAGGAGAGGAAGAAGCTTGTGGTGGTCTCATAGTTGAGATAACAAAAGCAATCGAGATGTCGATGACTCGTGCCCAGCGGTGGACCAGTCGCTGCAGACATAACGGGGAAACCTTTTTCACCATATTTGATTTTCTTATTGCTGCTGCACTGTTTGTGGTGATCGGGATAGTCTTTGTGTTTCTAGACCACTTTGATGTCTCTCATCTAAAAGTTGGAACCATACCTGCAGTTGTAATTTCAGTTGCTCTGCCTGCACTCAAGAAATTCGTTTCTTTTTATAACTGGAAGAATGTGAGCAATTTCGTGAGAGATCATCTCCGTTCTGACAAGTCAAATAGCCAGCCGCAGACGGTTATTTCAAAGATCAAATTCTTGAAGAGAGAAAGCGGGAAAAAACCCTGGCCTGTTTTTTCTTTTATATCGGGTGAAAAATTGAATTATTGGTGGGGTTGGCTGGAGGACAAGATTAAGGACACTTCTATTCCCAAATATGGATCAGCTCCACATGGGGAGCTCCGTATAATAGCCTTTCTGAATGGCTTCGACCGTTTTCAAAGCTCGGTTTTAGTGAAGGTATGCTCGTATATATATTCGTGTTTTTACCTCTACAAAACTGGGTTTATGCATATAATAAATTGAATTTGTTTCGTTGCCTGTATAACACAGATGTTGGAGTCCTTAAACACAGTAGTTAAAGCATGTGAAATCAACTTTGTTGTAGAACTGGACAAGAATATCATTAGAAAAGCATTTAACAGTTCTTCACAGAAAGAGGATGATGCCGATTACCTTATCAGCCAGATAATCAAGCTCCCAGTCACATTACATCCAGTTTTTAAAGCCAGCTCTGAAACACAAGGTATGAATGTATGGAGATCAGCTATTGTGGATATAAAGTAAGCTAGTTTTTGTTTAAAAATAATGGTCAAATATCTTTTTTATCTGGAATTAAGATTTCTTTTGGTGGGATTGTGTTAACTACTCAGTGTTGGTAGTTCTTTTGTTAGATTATGATCCATTTCGGTTATCTGATTATATTAATAAAGGAGATTGAGTAGGATTTAGTCATAAAAAACAAATTTATATCAAATTATCTTCTTGTGTTATGCAGGCAATACCGAAAATGACGAGGAAAAACAGCTCGATCCTAATACTATTAGGAAGCCTTTTCTAACGATGGGGAATGACAGTGAAAAAGATAAACTTAAAGGAGATGAAATATTTGAGAAACTGAAGTGTTTTTCCAGAGAGATCTCTGGGATCCGGCATAACTATATAAAATACCACAAGTTTGCAAGAAATGTGATAAGCCAAATCATGAGGGATAGGAAATTTTTCTTTGAGAGCTGGGAAAAGGAGTTAGCTGCTTGGATCTTTATATGCTTCCAGTGGAGAACAGAAATGAACATTCTCATTCAGGTACTCTGTTCTTTCTTTTCCTAAAATTGTTTCAATTTTCTGAATTTTGATTGTTGTTCTGACGATAATATTTTCTTTTAAGGATTGGCATGCCTACGTTGATGTCAAAGAAAAAGATGGAGAACCTTCGCTCAAGGAAGTTGTTGCTAATTATATAAATGAGCAAATAGATTCTAAAGGGAAGGACAAGAATGCAGCTGATTCCGAAGAAGAAGAGCAAGCAGATTCCAAAACGAAGCGGAAGATTGTAGTTGATTTCCAAGAAGTGGGAAAGACAAAGGGAAATAAATTGAATGGCGATCTTTCAAGATGGAAGAGCCTGCACAAAGCCTTAGATAAAGTCCAAGATGTATCAATGAAGGGTATTCAATACTTTCAATATTTTAGATTCCATTGTGACGCAGGATATCTTAACCGCAGTTGTGAGCTTTCATCCAACTAGGTTTACCTTATAGCTCAAAACTCCCAAACTCTACAATTTATAACGCATTACAATTTTATTATAATAAGCTTCATATGAAGCTTGATATGTGTTATTATTATTGTAATTTGTTTTTTTTTTTAATATATTGTATATAAAATATGATAGTATTCTTATATTATAAAAAATATTTAAACATAGTATTGATCAGTTTATAGGTACAAATTTTAAGAATGTGATCGACCAATCAATTTATATGTTTTGTTTAGTTCATTATATATATATATATATATATTTGAGTTGTATATATATTTGAGTTGTATAATATGAATATTGAATATTTCAAATTTGAACAAGATTTTAAAAATTTATGTATGCTATTTGTTTTTCATAATTTATAAAAAGATAAATTTCACAAACATATAATTTATAATATTATACAAATGTTTCTTAAAAATAATTAACATTATGTTATAGTATTAACAATACAATCACATCATATAAATATATATATATATATATATATATATATTTTATATTTATGATTTAAAACAACAATAATCATTATTTTTGTAAGTAGGAAAGTTAAATCATATAGAAAATTATACCAATTTCATCTGTCATGTGTAAAATATTAATAATATTTTTTTACTCATATTCATTACAATTCATATTCAATTTAAAATGAAAAAAATGGTTCAGAATAATTAATTTAAGTTAGTCAAGAATATTTTTTCTATCATATAATTGCACTTTTTTAATATTTTATGATTTTTTTATTTTATTTTGATAAAAATGGCATTGTCATTATATTATTTTGTTTTTGATTAAGTAAAATAGGTTTTACATGGTTCCTGAAACCCTAAACATGAAAAATGTAACATAAAGCCCAATTAAAAATGTAGCAAAGAAAAAAAGACAGAGTAGGCCTACAAAAGGCCAGAGCAAAAAACTAACAACTTCTACGAAAGGAGAATAAACAGGGTCAACAGAAAAAACCTGGGACCCTCATGACAAGTCCACCATCAGAGTAGCCACCTTGGCTTCGAGCAGTTCCATGTTGGTTGCCGACTCCTTAATCTTTTGGAAATCCAGCGCCATGTCCTTGTCCTTAATCTTCTTGGTTCTAACTCTGGTTTGCTGGCCGGGGCCCTGTTCAGTGTTCTGGTCTGTCTCCACCTCCATATTAGCCACCTCCAGCCCATTTAATTTAGCCTCCAACTTCAAAATGATAGTGTTGGTGTGCTCTTTAGAGGCCATAAGGATATTATAACTCTGCTCCACAATATTCTTAAGAGTAGCTTTGACCCTAGTCATTTTCTCCTTCAACTTTTGCACTCTGTTGTTTATCACATGATCCTCCATAATCTTCTTCTTATTCTCATTTTCCTTGCTATTAGCCCTTTTTTTGAGGTCCTCCACTTCATAAAATAAGCATTTGATAGTTCTGTAATTATCAACCATGCTATTACGGGAGTTTTTAAGAAGGTCCATTTCAAACTCCCTAGCATTATCACTAAGGACTGCTAAAGAAGGATTGATGAGGTCATCTAGCTTGATTCAACCTCCCTCCCTCTCAATTACCTTAGGGTTTATGAGTTCTCTAGTAATCCCCATCTTTTCCATTTTAACATTGAAATCACGCCACCCAATAATCTTCCCTTGTTCTACCATGTAACAACAAAACTCATTATCCTGCCTGTCATCCTGCTCTGTGTCATGAGGTTGAGAGAGTTGAGGGGAATGGGGGGTCTGATTAGTGTCTTGGTAGTCGTCCTAGAGTTTCCTCTTCAAATTGTGACCCAAAATAGGGGAATCACTATGGGGTTTTTTCCTTAGGGGCTTTTCAGTCATCTCTCAAATCCCTCTTCCTGTCTTTTTTGTTCTTACCCATGGTAGATTGTTTTCTTTTTGTGCCTTTGCTGCTGGATATGACCTCCTCATCTTCCGCCTCCATATCTTCTTCATTATAATCCTTAGAAGAAATAATCATGGTTCTCTATTTTTAGGGGTTACTAGTTTCTCTTTTTTAGTGCTTTGCAGACTCACTCTTCGCTTATTGGAGGATGAACCAATAGTATTATTTTTCATTTCATACTCATCTTCATTGTCAGAATGTAGACCATCACTGTCTTCTGTCTCTGAGGGGATGTAATCCAAACCAGAGGCCTCCACCTTGTCTTTCTTAACCACCTCTTTCCCAAGGGTTTGGGCCTTCAAATATTCATAGATTAAAATAAAAATGCCTTCATGTAGGGAAGGGTTAGCTATGGCCTTCTCTCTATACCCATTAATGTTGTCATTTATTGAAGCATACAAATAAAAGGGAATAGACACCTTCATATCATGGGAAAAATGGTTCAATAGGACAAAGTGATAGGTGCAGATTCTGTCAAACCTGGTATCCAACGTTATGTAGTAGATGATGGCTCTTAACACGAACCGCCACTGTCTCTTCAGCCCTTCCAAAAGGTAGTGGGTGCCGACCTTGGTAAGCCCTTTCTTTTCCTCATCGTTTCTGACAAAGTCGCTTATCAGCGAGTCCAAAATTTTCCTATCTCTGTAGAATTTATTTCCAACAATAGGAAGCCCCGTAACCGCTGAGATAACCTCCTTGATCACCTTAAACATTTTTCAATTTATCTCTATACTACCCTCATTCTAGTTTTTGACGAACATATTCATCACTGTCGACTTCCCACCATGAAGGCTCTCAATGAAGGTGGAAATGCCGTCACTTTGAAGGTACTTCAAGATTTTGGTGCGCCGCCTCCATTTTTCCAAATCTTTAGTAGGTTCCCTCCTATGCCTTTCCCCACCCATTGCAAGAAACATAGCCTAATAGGAAGCAACACAGAGGCCCAAACCTAAATTCTCCGATATGTTCCAGATAGTTCTGTTTCTTTGGCTTGAGTAGCAAGTTTTGTCGAAGCGTCTAAGTACTCCATAAGTGTGTCATTATATTATTTTGTTTATAGTGGATTGACTTATGATTTTTTTTTGGATTATTTCTTCTTTTTTTGGTTTACACCTACTTTCTTTTTCACTCAATTAGTAATTAATTTCAACCTCTTATTTTTTTGGCTGAGAAGAATAAAATTAGAACTTTTGGTATTTAATATCATATTGTTACATAAATTTTATAAGATATTTTTTTATAATTTTATAATATGATATTAAAATATAAATTTTATGTTTTATGACAAATTAATTATACAAATTTTATGTTTTACAAATAAGATTATTATTCAATTCGGTTTAGGATTTGATTTAGTGTAAAGTTAGGGTAGGGGTTGTTTGGTTCAATATTCAAAAAAATTCCTGATTTTGAATAAGATTTGGGTTCACTTTGGTTAAGGGTTGTGTTTAGCATTTAGTTAGGTTTAGACTTCCAATTAGATGTAGGAGTTGGTCAAGCTAAGGGTTTCATTGGTTTTATGTTAGGAGTAAATCTTGTTATGTGTTAAGCTTGGGGTAGTATTTAGTTTGGGAATAGGGTTCAATATGTTTCAGATTTGAATTAAAAATAGGAAGAGGGTTAAATTTGGTTTAGGCTTACCCATTAATTGCGTTTATTTTTGTTTACAATAAGGGTTAGATTTAGTACGATTTCATTCTTGTTTCATGTTAAAATTAAATAAGCATTAGTGTTAGTGCTATTTTAATATTAGGGTTACAAATAAATTTGATATTCAAATAATTTTCAGTAAACATTTATTTTAGTTGTCTCAAGGTTAAATATGTTTTAAAATAAGGTTTTATCTTGGTTACATGTTAGAACTATAGTTCAATTTGGTTTAACACTGAATTTGGTATATTTGGGTTTATAGTTAGGTTTAGATTTTAATCTATCATAATATTCAATTATAAATAAGGTTAGACTTGATTTTAATTTAAGGCTATGATTTTAAGTCAAATTCATTTAGCGGTAACATTTAATTTAGAGTAGTGTCATGATAAATGGTCAATTTTTTTTACAGAGAAAGTCTAAGACCAGTTTATATTTAAAAACTAATTATTGGAGTCCTAGTTCAAAGGAAGCCATTCAAGTGTGTTCAATATTTGGGAACAATTTAATTGAAGATGAGGTTTTTAATTATTGGGGTTTCATTATTTCTAATGTTGAATTAAGTCTATAGACAAGGTTCCATTGGGTCAGGGGCAAGATTTCAAATTAGTTTGGTGTTAGGGATTCTTATTCAATTTGGTCTATTATTACGGTTAAGATTAAATTTTTTTTATAAGGATAGAGCGAATCCTAGTTTATGTAATATTAAGGATAGTATTTTATTTTTTGAGTAATGGGGTATAAATAGGTGTGTGTTTTGGTTTTATTTTAATTGTTTTGGTTTTGGAAACTAACTTACAAAGAAAATGTAATTGGTAGGAGCAACACCAGAATCAACACCCTCTTCCTTCAATTGTTGTTGCTCCTGTCAAAAAGGGAAGATTTAAATCAACGATTTCATACAGAGTAATTTAAAAAGTGCATAAGAAAATTTCTTACATTGTAGCTAGGGTCTACAATAACAAAGACGTTGAAATGTATCAAAGCTCAAGAGTTGTTTTTGTTTCTTAGCAGAATGTTTTAATCGACGAAGAACATGTGGTTTAGGTTTTTAGCTAAACAATCGTTGGTTTTGTGCAAAGATAGCTTGTAATAGTTACGAAACAAATATGTGTGCATAGTTTGCAAAATGAACTAATCTGCAACGTGGGTCCAATTTCTGTCTATAAGTTCCCAAAGAAGTGGATTGTATAAAACATTTAGACTATAATACTATATTACATATAACATAATAACATACTAATTTTTGTTATATTATATGTTCTCAATTAGGAAACTTTTATGTACCTCACGCCAACACTGTTTACTACTGCTTTTATCAAAAACATTATAATGTCATATCATATTATACAACATAATATATTCTATAATTTAATATAACATTATAAGATAATGTATAAAATAATATAGTATATAATATCATATGATATATTATAATATATCATATTATATAATTTGTATAAAACATAAAAATATTATATTATATGATAAGATAAATCATATATAAAACATAAATATAAGATATTATACAATATCAAATTCTATATAGAAATTAAAAATAATACATTATTCATATTATATATAAAATATAATTATAAAACAGATTATATTATATGAGACATACTATATTATATGATATTATATTATAGAAGACATACAATAGAATATTTCTATTATTATTTTTTAAATGATAAATATATTAGATGGCTAATCAACTCATTATTAACCGCCTTGTAATGAGCATGGAGTGGTATATATAATGAGATTGATTGAATTTTAGAATTTTTTTTGTTAAAACATTGCTTCTATATTGCCATGTTGTGGCTTTGCCTTATTTTAATTTGTGCATAACAATTTTCAAATGTTTTCAATTGAGGTTAAAATAGTTTTTGAAGGGAACAGTAACCCTATACAAAAGGTGCTAAAGAGAAGCAGGAAACAACACTACAAAAAGTGAATAGACAGCAAAAAACAAAAGCTGGGGGTAAAAGATGGATACATTAAAAACCCCCCAGCACTTACAACTAGCCAAAAGACGGAACTCAAACAAAAATATTACCAACCACAAAACATAGTTAAATCTATTTTCCCATAATCTCAGCAGAGTCGGCCATCACATTTTTATATTTTTCAATAGCCTCTCTAAGATCTTTTATTTCCCTTGTGCTACCCGATTTCACCTTTTTAGTACTCATCCTAGTACGAGTCCCTAGGCTAGCAATGCTAGGGTCTATAGCAGTATCATCATCCACTGTGATGGGAGTAGTGTTCCCATCCAGCACTGAGAGAAGTGGCCTTAAGTTTCTATCAGTCACCTTCATGCCTTCATAGTTATTTTTTTATCATAAGACTGAGAGTATCTTCAATACTCTGAATGTGACTTTCAGTGGTATGCTCATGGAAATTAACCACTGTATTAATTCTAAGTTCAAGCTTCTCCAACAGTCTTTTATCCGCTTCTTCCTCCTGGGTTTCATTGTTCTTAGTAGCCTTATTCACTGGTTCTAGAATCAGAATAGCAATCTTATTCACTCTATCCTGGAGATCATCATACTTACCATTGATGTCTCTTATTTCATCAAGAAGCCAGAAGTTTAGCTGATAGTCCATCTCAGCCTGCTCTTTAACAACCTGCATAAACCTTGTAGGTTCTTGGCTTTTCTCTATCTCATTTTCATGGCTGCCACCATCTTTCTCATTTTCTTTTTTGCTTTTCCCGTCAATTTTAATACCCTCTAATTTTTTAGAGGTATCCCTGGAAAGATTGCCCTAACTAGACTGAAACTCAGCATAATTCAAAAAATTAGGAGTGTTGTCAGGATTAACCTTCTCTTTAGTTTTCAATCTCGACTCACTATTCTTCTTCTTAGGGGTTTTAGTTCGCACCTCACCTTGGGTTCTAGGCTCTTCCAAAATTTTTTTGCCTTCCTATCCTTCTATTTCCATGTCCTTAGAACTTCCTTTGTTGTCGCTATCCATCTCCTCAGAGGAGCCAGTGATACCCTTCTCAAGAGATTCAGTATCCTCCCATGTTTCCATACCTGTTTCCTTAGAAAGGAACCTGGCCGCTTCACCCTTATGTCCTCTTTCGACCTTCCCCTTAGCCTCTGTTTCATTGTCTATGTTCATACCATCCTCCTCCATGAGGATCTTAGCATGGCAGCCCCAAAATTTTTTTTCTTTAACCTTTCTCTTTTTTCCTGGACTGTTACTCTCATTAGTCATAGGTCTTTCCCCTGTTCGAGCCTTCGACCTGGGTGTTATCCTGTAGCTTAAATTTTTCATACTCATAGATCAACAAAATAAGCCCATCATGGAGAATAGGCTTGTCTATGTTCTTTCTATTTTCCATAATGCTATTCCCCAAATATTTGAGAAGAAAATAGGGGAAAGAGAATTTCCTATTGTACTGGAAATGGTTAACCAGCATGAAATGGAAATTGTAAACCCTAGTGTACCGACTCTCAAGGGTAAAGTACTTCATAATAGGTTTAACCACTTTAGCCCAAAAAAGATTCATATGACAACGTAGGACAAAATTCCCTGACTTTTTGACAATTAGATATCTTTCCTCCTAGGTCTTAGGGTACATTCTAGCAATATTTTTAGCCATAATCCCACCTCTATAATATTTCAAACCAGACATTTTAAGACCCATGATTTCAGAAATAATTTTCTCAAAAACACAGAAGGACTTACCACAAATAGTCACCTTTCCATTGTTCCATATGTCCGCAAATTCCTTAGAGATGTCTTTGTCATAACCATGGAGTCTCTCCATATAATCCATGACCCCACCTTCCTTGAGTCTCTTCTAGACCTCGACCTCTTTTTTCCATTTGCAGATTGAGGGTTCTTCCCGTTTCATCTTACCGCCTATTTTACCAGTACACCATATATCAAAATATCATAGAAAATGAGTGTGATGAGAGCTGTGTGAGTGAATAAAGGGAATAGGACACCTTTTAAAAGAAATGATAACACCTATCCCATAAATGTTATAATTATTGCAATTGTTGTCGTGCGTGCGAGGCTCAAATTTGAGGCAACTCTAATTACTATCCTTTCTTGTCATCATCATTAGTAATATTTCTGGGTTTATGGTGGATTTTATCGTACCTTAGAAGATTTAGGATATCATTATTTAATCCTTGGTTACCTTGCCAATATCTAACATCGTCAGTATAAACACCCTCATTCACCAGGCTGTCTGCCACATAGTTTGACTCTCTGAAGGCGTGACTGACGTGTGTGACATCAAAATCAACTAACAAATTTTTAATCTGATAGATGATGTGAGTTGTATTCCAAGAGGGAGAATAAATTCCATTAATACAATTAATTGTATTCATGGAGTCCCCTTCTAGCCACAATTTTGAGCAATTCTATCTTTTTTCTAATTTGCAATTATAGAGGGCCGCCATAGCTTCAGCCACATGACTAGTTTGAGATCCAATAGGGATAGAAGAAGCAACAATGCATCTACCTTCAGCATTTCTAACAATACACCCACATCCTGCAATGTCAGGGTTTCCTTTAGCCGCACCATTGAAATTCACTTTGTGCCATCCATACGGAGGGGAGCTCCAGACATCAGACTCGTGATAAGAAGGAGAGGGATTAAGCTTAGAATCAAAGTTCCAGTTCTCAATAACATCCATATCAAAGTTCCCTTCCAATAATTCCAGTTTTAAATCACAAGCAATTTTAGTATTTTCAATTATGCTTCTGATAATTTTGGATCCGATCAAGTAGGGAGTGGAGGTGTTGTTTTTGAAAATCCTGTCATTTCTTTCTTTCCAGATCCTCCACATGACATGACGGGCAGTATAATTCCAAACATTTTTTCCCAATTGGTTAGGGATGGGAGATCTCCATTGGGCCAGGAACTCTTTAATTATATTTGGGAACACCCAGGTTATTTTTCAGTGCTGCAACACAACGTTCTAGATATCCCTAGAGAACTGACAATGAAGAAGAAGGTGAGAAGAAGACTCGACACCTTTCATACAAAGGTAGCATCTAGTGAAGATCATCCATCCTCATTTAGTCAGATTCTCTGTAGTAAGGATTTTGTCCTAAATAAAAAGCAAGAAGAAAAAGTTAATTTTAGGGGTCAGGGAAGGATACCAAACCTTATCCTAGTTGGGATCCTCACCAAGGGGGGAGATCAGTGAATAAGTAGAGGCCACTGAGAAATTACCATTTGAATTAGGGGCCCAAATAAGTTTGTCTTCAAAATTAACTTTAATAACCTAGGGGGCAAGATCCAAGTTAATAAGTTTCAAAAGGGGGTCTATGTCACTTAGGTTGACCCATTTATTATCTTTCGAGTAATCCACAACTTTACACCCAACTCCGAGAGTGAAAATCTCATTAAAATGAACCATTCCAGGGTACTGGATGAGAGGTTTATCCCTAAACCAGGGATCCTACAAGATATTGAGTTTTTTCCCATTTCCCACTTTCCACCGAGCTCCTTTAGCTGCAAGAGGTCTTACTCCCACTCATTAATTCTTCTAAATTGCAACCACTCATTAATTCTTATAAATTGTAACTAAATAAAGCCTATCAAAGGGAATCAATTTATTCCCCAACTAGATATTATTTATTATGTGACGGTGGAGGGAGGTGATATTTTGAAATGGAAGGCGAATGGAGGAAGGCAAGATTTAGAGATTGAAAGGAAGTATGGTAGAAAGGGCATGGGAGATACTAGACAATGGCTTCCCCTAGAATGGTGGATGCAACAACTAAATTTTGTGGGGTTTAAAATTGGTTCTTCTTCTTCACGTGTAAATAAAAACCTTAAATTAAATGATAACATTGAAGGTAAAAAAATATAGGGAAAAGGCCTAGTCAATAGGGAAAAGGAAGCATCATCAAATGAGCCTAGAAAAATCAACATGACTAGGAGAAAAATGGAAGTAGAGTTGGGCGGGATGTTGGATTTTCAAAATAAAATCTGATTGCTTTGAGCCTCTTTTGTTGAATTCAAATTAAAAATCTCCTCCATTTATGACAGATGTTACTAACTGTTAAATAAATTATTTGTATGTTGTCATGTTGTGAATTTATGTTATGTTTATTTTTGTATGTCTAGGCCATTTGTCACTTTCATTGGAATTTTTGTAGGACAACCTTTAGTATTATGTAAAGAAAAGACAAACTTTACAGTACTAGTGTCCTATAGACATAGTTAATTATCGAATTCTATAAATTTTAGAAACTTAAACTCAATATTTATGTACTTATTATTCATAATTCACCATTTATTCTAATAAATTAAGTTTTATTATTATTATTATTATTATTATTATTATTATTATTATTATTTTTCCTTACTTTTTTCATACTTTAATAATTAATCAATTTTCGTTCAATAAAATTACAATTTATTTTTTGTTTCTTACTCCTCATTAATTCTTCTAAATTTCAACCACTCATTAATTCTTCTAAATTGTAACTAAATCAATCCTGTCAAAGGGAATCAATTGATTCCCCAACCATATATTATTTATTATGTGATGATGGAGGAAGGTGAGATTTTTAAACGAAAGGCGAATGGAGGAAGGTAGGATTCAGAGTTTGAAAGGCAGTATGGTAGCAAGGGCATAAGATAAACCAGACAATGGCTTCCCCTAGAATGGTGGATGCAACAACTAAATTTTGTGGGCTTTAAAATTAGTTCTTCTTCTTCACCTGTAAATAAAAACCTTGAAATAAATGATAACATTGAAGGTAAAAAGCTGTAGAGAAAAGGCTTATTAAATAGGGCAAAGGAAGCATCATCAAATGAGCGTAGAAAAAATCAACATGACCTAGAGCACAATAGAAGTAGAGTTGGGCGGGATGTTGGATTTTTAGAATAAAATCTGATTGCTTTGAGCCTCTTTTGTTGTTCAAATTAAATCTCCTCCATTTATGACAGATAACATCAAATATGATTTTGTGTGGACTTTGAGAGTTAAGTTATGTAAGATAAAGAATGGAATATGTGTGTGTGTTGTTACCAAAATGTAATGTATGAAATGTGATGTTACATTTATGTAAAGGGGTAAGGAGATTGTTTATTAATTATTCTTTGATTTTCTTAGAATGTATTGAGTTCTTTAACCTTAGTTTACATTTAATTGAATTGTATTGATTAAGTATTGCAATTGTGATTAAGGAGAAGATAAGATGCTTCTTTTTCTATCCTCAAATGCACAAATGGAAGATCCAAGTTGATCAACCGAAGAGAAGGGCTAATGCACAAATGAATCAACTATTTGGAAAAGAAAATAAGAAGGATGTCTTAAATTTTGTAAATTGATTAAATGAATATGTTGGATTATAGTAATTGAGAAGGATAGGTAGAAGAACCAACCTTACAAAGTTGTATATCAGAGAATGTTGTTTTCTGAGGTCTATATAACATTTCTGGAAAATCTGACAGTTGATCTTGAACCAGAACACAACGACGAACAAAACCAAGAAATATTTTTCCGTTTCGATGTCATCTTATTAAAAAGGTTGATCTTGACCCAAAAATGTCAACCCTAACCCAATAATGTTGACCCTGACCTGCATAGGTCTAACAGAAAATCTATTCATGCCATCTGAAAGAAAGCCGAAAAGGGTATCCAGATCTGGTCTCAAAACTACAATCCTGAACCTGTACCTACAAGAAAAAGAGGATTGTTTTTTGTGGGGGAGGGGTTTGCCTTAGTCAAACCCTAATTTAGGAATTAACCTTGAAATCAATAAAGTATAGAATACTAGCAAGTAGTAGAATTGAATCTAACAATGAAGCTATGATATTCAATAGATATGTAATTGTAATTCAAATGTATGAAAGTATGAAAGCATGAATTCAATAGAAACCATAAGCCTCCATGATTATATGCTTGAAATCCACCTTGAAGAGATGATGAAAGAGTCTTGAAGATGCACAAAAAGGATCTTGAAGGAAGATCACACCACCATGGTGACTAGATCTAGGGTTTGAATGATGAATCTTGAATGCTTGAACCAAATCCCTTCAAAGGCTTGAAAGCTTGAATCCTAGATCTTCAATGGAGAACTTGAATGCTTGAGAGGAATACTTGAACACATTGAAATCTTGGAAATATGTATAACAATGGATGCTTGAAAACTTCTTCTTTTTGCTCAATATTGCTTAGGCTTCAATAGAGGACTTAGAGAAAATGAGAGAGAAATGCTTCCTTTTATATGAAACTAGGGTAAAATATTCTAAGGAGGGAAACATAGGATAAATAAATTGAAATTAGACCCATGCCCCTAGAAAAGGACCTATATTAAATATAATTTAGGAATCAACGCTTCGAAACTTGAAACAGCTGACCCAGAAGCGGGAAAATTAAATTTTTGATGACCCCCGGCAGCTGACAAGTTTCCAGTTTTGAAAGGGGGACCCTGATCAGGGTCGAGGTCGACCCCAACCTAGGTCAAGGTCTAGTTTGACCTTGACTCAGGGGGTCAAAACCCCTTGAAAATATGCCAGGTGGGGTAGAAGGTGCTCAGAGAGGCCCAATCATGGTCCTAAATAGGCACAGAGGCAGAGGATGATGCAGAAACAGGAGGATGATATGATGGAGGTGAAAAATGTCCCCTAAGGAGGGCTAAATTCTCTTAACATAGAATTTATTCCATTTTAAGATGATACATTAAGCCCCCACTTTAGCAGAAGTACAAAAATCAAATGTTCTCACGGTAAAGTTAGAAGAAAGATACCAGTGGATTACAACAAAGTATAATATCACTAAGTTAAAGACATGAGTCCTTAGACAAAGGATTCTAACTCAACATTCATGCATAAAGATATGGAAGATAAAGAGCAAGAAACCATAGAAAACATACATAACTACACAAGTAAGACAAGAACAACACCATAGATAACATAGCTTCATGATCCAATCCTACTAGCATGAAAGCGAAAGAGAGAAAAGAGATAGTGATTACCTCACCTAGTAAGATGCCCATGTTACTATGAATCACCAAGGAGGGAGAGCCCCCAACAGGTTCACCCATAAACTATGCTTGTAATTGTAAATGCGTCTTCTGATGGCTTTTAAAAAAATATCCATAGATCCACATTCTTGTATCACTATGGAATATAAAATGAGTGTCCATTAAGGATTTAGCAACTTATGTGTGTTACCTTTCAAGGATTTAGCATATTGAAAAATAAAAGGGTGCGTATCTCTTCAGGATTTAACAACTTATGTGTGTTACCTTTCAAGGATTTAGCATATTTAAAAATAAAAGGGTGCATATCTCTTCAGGATTTAACAACTTATGTGTGTTACCTTCCAAGGATTTAGCAAACATAAAAGTAAAAATGCGTGTCTCTTCAGGATTTAGCAACTTATGTGCATTACCTTCCAAGGATTTAGCATGCTGCAAAATGTAAATAAAT
>MU224422.1:4165749-4195810 GCA_018584345.1 Thuja plicata
AGGTAAATCTAGAAATTCTTGCACATCCTCATCTTGTACCATAGTTTGAGCCTTAACAAAAGTATGAGAAGAACTAGGGATGGAAGATGGAAGAATAGGAGTGGGATTATTAGAAATGATTAGATTACGAAGGTTAAGATTAGGATTAGAAAGATTAGGAAGATTTGGTAATGGAGTATCATCTACCAAATTCTTCACATAATCCAAAAGAGCAATAAGTCCACTACACAAATCTTTAATTAAAGTTTTGAAAGTAGGGAGACTAGTATTGGTCAATCTTAGAATAGCATAAGAAAGTGAAACATGAAGATTAAAAAACATGATAAAGTGAATGACACTCTCATAGACATCATAGCTACTATAAAGAGATGCTAAAAGAAGCATAATGAGAAAAATAGCCATACACCAAAACAATTTCATAATGAAAATGCAAGAAGTGTTTTTGTATTTATGAATGCAAATTGTAATTTGAGATGTAAATCTAACACCAAAGAGAAGGAGTTGTCTATCGCGGGTTCACCAAAATGTAAGATAAAGAATGGAATGTGTGTGTGTGTTGTTACCAAAATGTAATGTATGAAATGTGATGTTACATTTATGTAAAGGGGTAAGGAGATTGTTTATTAATTGTTCTTTGATTTACTTAGAATGTATTGAGTTCCTTAACCTTACTTTACATTTAATTGAACTGTATTGATTAAGTATTGCAATTGTGATTAAGGAGAAGATAAGATGCTCCTTTTTCTATCCTCAAATGCACAAATGGAAGATCCAAGTTGATCAACCCAAGAGAAGGGCTAATGCACAAATGAATCAACTATTTAGAAAAGAGAATAAGAAGGATGTCTTAAATTTTGTAAATTGATTAAATGAATATGTTGGATTATAGTAATTGAAAAGGATAGGAAGAATAAACAACCTTACAAAGTTGCAGATTAGAGAATGTTGTTTTTTGAGGTCTGTAGACTATTTCTAGAAAATCTGACAGTTAATCCCGAACGAGAACGCAGAGATGAACAAAACCCAGAAATATTTTTCCATTCCGATGTCATCTTATGAAAAAGGTCAACCTTGACCCACAAATGTCAACCCTAACCCAATAATGTTGACCCTGACCTGCACAGGTCCGATAGAAAATTTGTTCGCGCTGTCTGAAAGAAAGCCAAAAAGGGTATCAAGATCTGGTCTCAAAATGGTAATCCTGAACCTGTACCTACAAGAAAAAGAGAATTGTTTGTTGTGGGGGAGGGGTTTGCCTTAGTCAAACCCCAATTTAGGAATTAACCTTGAAATTAATAAAGTATAGAATACTAGCAAGTAGTAGAATTGAATCTAACAATGAAGCTATGATATTCAATAGATATGTAATTGTAATTCAAATGTATGTAAGTATGAAAGTATGAAACCATGAATTCAGTAGAAACCATAAACCTCCATGATTGTATGCTTGAAATACACCTTGAAGAGATGATGAAAGAGTCTTGAAGATGCACAAAAAGGATCTTGAAGGAAGATCACACCACCATGGTGGCTAGATCTAGGGTTTGAATGATGAATCTTGAATGCTTGAACCAAATCCCTTCAAAGGCTTGAAACTTTGAATCCTTGATCTTCAATGGAGAACTTGAATGCTTGAAAGGAAGAATTGAACACCTTGAAAGCTTGGAAATATGTAGAACAATGGATGCTTTAAAACTTCTTCTTTTTGCTCAATATTGCTTAGACTTCAATAGAGGACTTAGAGAAAATGAGAGAGAAATGCTTACTTTTATATGAAACTAGGGCACAATCTTCTAAGGAGGTTGAAATAGGATAATTAAATTCCAATTAGACCCATGCCCCTAGAAAAGGACCTATATTAAATATAATCTAGGAATCAACACTTTTGAACTCGAAATAGCCAACCTGAAAGCGAGAAAACTAAATTTTTTATGACCCCTGGCAGCCGATAAGTTTCTAGTTTTGAAAGGGAGACCCTGGTCAGGGTTGAAGTCAACCCTGACCTAGGTCAGGGTTGAGGTTGACCCTAACCTAGGTTGAGGTCAAGGTTGACCTTGACCCAGGGGGTCAGAACCCCTAGAAAATATGCTAGGTGGGGTAGAAGGTGCCCGGAGAGGCCCAATCAGGGTCCTAAACAGGCACAAAAGCAGAGGATGATGTAGAAATAGGAAGATGATATGATGGAGGTAAAAATGGTCCCCTAAGGAGGGCTAAATTCTCTTAACATGGAAGTGCTTCCATTTTAAGATGATACAAGTTAAAATTCAATTTTTGAAATCTAATTCTGTTTGTGGACAAAAATTTATTTAGAAAGAGAAGAATGTTTTTATTCTTCTAGATGTATGTAAGAGTAATGCAACAAAAAGTTTTTAGTGTTTTGTAAATGCCCTATTTTATCAGAGAAGTTTTTGTAACAATAGTTTTAAATTGTTTATTATGTTAAGCAGTGACTGCTTCAGATAATTTTGTAAGAGTTTTGAGAATCTCTTTGAAGTTTGTATGCAGCCCCAGATAGCTACAAGTTTATTTTGGTTGTACAAGTAATTTCCAAATTAATAGAAGCAATAAAAAGATGGATATCTCTGCCTCTATTTTGTGTTTATGCTCTACCCTATTTTGGGGTTTCCTGAATTAATTCATTGTTGAAACATAGCATCTCTGTCAGTTTCCAGAATATAGAGTGATTCTATATTATTTACATGGTATTAGAGCTGATTGGCCCTCAATCCTCGTGAGTTTTGGCATTTGTTTTTTCTGGGTAATTGTTTACCTTACACAAGAGACATGGCTAGAAATGTGGTGCAGGGGCACTACCTCCACCTTCGAATTGCAAATTATTTAAATTGTGTCAAGCAAAGGGTCATTTGTTAAGTCATTTTAAAATTTCTTGGGATCATGTCTAGAAATGATAAATTGGCTTATTTGCATTATAATCAATCCAAAAAAAGGATTACATGATACTTGTAACCAAAAATTGGCATGGGAATACGAAGGGTCTTGGGTAGGTGGACGGTTTCATAACTGTCCAAGAATCTCTATATTTTGAGAAAATTATAATCGCAAAAGGGGGAGACAATAGAGAATAATTTTGGGAGAGATAGTGTAAAAGGGTGTAGAAAATATTAGGCTCTCTGGCCTTCAGCTAGAGAGCCAACAATATTGTGTATTCAAGTTGGATTCCAATACATTTTGTTTCGATAAACGGTATTTTTGAATTCCATGGAGTTGTTATTTATGAAAGTTAATGTTTTTCTACATATCTATTTCATAGATTTCTGTCTGGACTGGTCTTTGGATATTGTGTTTGCGGGTTTGATGAAGGATTCATTTGTTATTGAATTGGATTTTAGTTTCTTTACATTCAAGATTAAAGATTCTAGTTTGGTCTATGTATTGAGCCCTCTGAGTTGTTATTGACATTGATACTAAAAAAGCCTATTTTGTTTACATGGTGGCTTCATAATAGTCAAATTTGGGACATTATTAGTCATGGTATCTAGCAAAGAGTTGATTATCAATTTGTGAAAGATATAAGTCTACAAAAGTTTGTAAAACCATTACACCAACCTGAATTAATTTTGAATGATACAGTTATCGAAAAGGTTGGTGGGTTGACACTACACCTACGAGCCTGTAAGAGAGGAGTGAAGTCAAGGCAACGACGAAGAAGAAGGTGGCCAATATGAAAAAAAAATGAATGTTCTTGCTGAGACAAGACCCGCAAGGTTGGTGGAGTTGTTACGCTGCGTATAGACCAAGTTGGGATAAGTCAGAAGGTGTTGCATGTCGATCCCAAGACAACTGTCGAGATCCATATAAGTTAGTACTCGGCTCCTAGAAAATGAAAATAGAAGGGTGTCAAACATATTTTGTAACTCATGCATGGTCGTGTGGCGATAGGCCCATGTAAAGGTAAAGTGCATGTTGGCCAAGAAAAGTCTATTTGCATGGTCAACCAGTGAAGACCATTATATGTTGGATACAACATTTGTATTAGAAAAGGTGGCAGATAAGAACTTCACATGCACGCTTGACCATGATAGACCCATTTGGTAAGGTATAGACCATGCAAGAAGGATTAGTGAAGGTAATGAGATTGTTGGTAAGATAATAGTTAAGTGCACATTATTGGTTTTGGAGTATCGAAAGACTATAAGCCTCTAAAATGATGATTTTAAGGAAAGGGAAGGAAGTCATCAGATTTGAAGGGATGCTTCGATGCTAATTTGAGAAAGATTATAAAGAATATATAGATTTGGAGATCACATTGATATCCTCTACATCAGAATAGTATAAGATAATAGAAGGTTCTGAGCGTGTAGATGGGATCTACACCAGGCGATATTGTCATTAATTTTTTGGTTCTTGTTACGAAGTTTTATGCTTGTAGATTTGGTGCCAGTTCATTCAGCTACAGGAGGTGGACAAGCAGGTCTACCAAAGGCCATAGGATGGTCTTGTGTGTCACCAATAGACTGGGGAGAGTCATGAGGGACTCCTAGGTGAGGGACGAAGGTTGTTATAGCAGCATGGAGGAGTGGACTATGGAATGTGAAGCACCATGGAGGCTACAATATAAACTCCATTGATAGGAGTCAGAGATGAAAAAAGGTGAGAACGTAGAGGAGGCATCGATGTAGTGATGAAGACAAGGAGGCCAAAGATTTAGTTGCAGTCTCACCAAGGCATTTCCATGGGACATGGAAAATTTTAAAACATGGGGGTATGGTGCAGGGGCACCACCTCCACCTTCAAATTGTAAATTACTTAAATTGTGTCAAGCAATAGGTCATTTGTTAAGTCATTTTAAAAGTTCTTGGGATCATGTCTAGAAATGATAAATTAGTTTATTTGCATTTTAATGAATCCAAAAAAAGGATTACATGATACTTGTAACCAAAAATATGCATGGGAATACAAAGGGTCTTGGGTAGGTGGACAGTTTCATAACTATCCAATAATCTCTATATTTGGAGAGAATTGTAATCGCAAAAGGGGTAGCTGATAGAGAATAGTTTTGGGAGAGATAGTGTAAAAGAGTGTAGAATGTATCGGGCTCTCTAGCCTTCAGCCAAAGAGCCAACAATATTTTGTATTCAAGTTGGATTCCAATACATTATGTTTTGATAAATGGTATTTGTGAATTCCATGGATTCGTTATTTATGAAAGTTAATGTTTTTCTACATATCTATTTCGTAAATTTATGTCTGGAATGGTTTTTGGATATTGTGTGTTTGCAGGTTTTATGAAGGATTCATTTGTTATTGAATTGGGTTTTAGTTTCTTGACATTCAACATTAAAGATTCTAGTTTGGTCTATGTATCAAGCCCTTTTAGTTGTTATTGATAGCGATACTAAAAAAATGCTATTTTTTTTACATGGCGGCTTCATAACAGTCCTATTTGGGATGTTATTAGTCATGGTATCTAGCAAAGAGTTGATTATCGATTCATAAAGGATATAAGTCTACAAAGGTTTGTAAAACCGTTACACCAAACTGCATTAGTTATAAATGAAACAATTATCGGGAAGGTTGGTGGGTTGACACTACACCCATGAGTCGTAAGAGATGAGTGAAGCCGCAGCACCGGTGAAGAAGAAGGTGGCCAACATGAAAAACACATGCGTGTTCTTGCTAGGACAAGATCCGCAAGGTTGTTGGAGTTGTTACATTTCATATAGACTAAGTTGGGATAAGCCAGAAGGTCCTGCATATCGATCCCAAGACAACAGTCAAGGTCCATATCAATTAGTACTCGCCTCTTGGAAAATGAAAAATAGAAGGGTGGAAAATGTATTTTATAACTCGTACGTGGTCATGTGGCGACAGGCCCGTGTTAAGGTAAAGTGCATGTTGGCTGAGAAAGATCTATTTGCATGGTTGACCAGTGAAGACCATTATATGTTGGACACATAATTTGTATTAGAAAATGTGGCAAATAAGAACTTCACATGCATGCTCAACCATGACAGACCCGTTTGGTAAGGTATAGACCATGAAGGAAGGATTAGTGAAGGTAATGAGATTGTTGGTGAGATAATAGTTGAGTAGACATTATGGGTTTTGGAGTATCGAAAGACTCTAAGCCTCTAAAATGATTATTTTAAGGAAAGGGAAGGAAGTTATCAGATTTGAAGGGATGCTAATTTGAGAAATATTATAAAGAATATGCAGATTTGGAGATCACATTGATATCGTCTGCATCAAGATGTAGGAAAGAGCTGGTAGTAGCCACCATCTTTCAATGGAAAAAACTATGATGTTTGAGAAAAGAAGATGAAGACCGACATGGTTGCAAAAGATTTATGGGAGCTAGTGGTCAATGGTTTTGTGAATGTGACTAACCCATATTTATTTTCTGCCATCATAAACAATCAAAAGACTCAGTTGAAGGAGTCAAGGATGAAAGATGCAAAAGCTTTGAGCTTTTTTGAAACTACCTTGAGAGGGGAAATCTTTCCCAAAATAGTAGCAGCTGATTATTCCAAAGAAGCTTTGAATATTCTTCATACTAGTTTTAAAGGGACTGAAAAATTTTGTGTGGTGAAGATCCAAATACTTTGAAGAGAATTTGAGACTTTTCTCATGAAGGACAATGAATCCATTTCAGATTTTAGCTCAAGACTCTCCAGTTTGATAAACCAGTTGAGAACCAATGGAGAAACCATGGAGGAGCGAAGAATAGTAGAGAATTTTTTGAGAACTCTTCCCTATAAATTTGATAATCTAGTTGTTTCCATTGAAGTGGAAAAGGATCTCTCAACATTGACTTTTTATGAGTTAATGGGTTCTTTCCAAACCCATGAGAATCACATAAATAGATCAGAAAATTCTTGTCAAGAGCAAGATTTTAGAGCTCAATCCAATGCAAGAGGCAAGGCGAGAGGAAGAAACAACTATGGAAGAGGCTCAAGAGGAAGAGGTCATGACAACTCCAGACAACAAAATGCTGGAGGAGAAAGCTCGGAACAAGAAGCCACAAATGAGGGAGCTAGCAGCTCTCAGAATAATTATAGAGGAGGCAAGAAGAAAAATAGCTCAAACAAGAGAAATATTGAGTGCTATTATTTCTATAAATTTGGGCATTATGTAGGTGAATGGTGGAAGAAGCAAAGTGATGTGTCAAAGAAAAGTGCTAATGTGGTTGATGTGAAAGTGGGTGATGGAAATAATCACATAGCATTCATCATGTACAATATTGGTGAAGAAGACAATCCTGAAGTGTGGTATTTAGACAATGGTTGTAGCAACCACATGAGTGGTAATGAAAGTCTTTTTTCTTTCATTGATAAAAATATAAAACCTGAAATTAGAATGGGGAAAAATGGAATTGTTCCAGTTGTGGGAAAATGATCTATTATGATCCGCACCAAGCAAGGTTAGAAACCAGAAATTCAGAATGTTTATTTTTCCCCTGGCATAAAGCACAATTTGATGAGTTTTGGACAACTCACTGAAAATAGATATAAACTGTTGATAGAAAATTACCAATGTGTCATTTATGAGAAGGATGGGAGTAAAAAAATTATTGCAGCAGTCCAAATGACAAAGAATTGAATATTTCCATTAAAGGTAGATATGTGTTTCTCTTCAATTTCAGCACATGCATCTCCCAAGAAAGCATGTACAACAATACAACAATCATCCTTAAAGTGCATGATTGAAGACCTCTCAAAGCTATGGCATTTAAAGTATGGACATCTTGGCTATGTTGGTTTAAGTGTATTGTCCAAGAAAAGAATGGTAGATGATTTTCCATGTATAAAAGAGTTCAGTAGCAAGTGTATGGCTTGTATTTTGTGTAAACAACATAGGCTGCCTTTTAATTTTGAAAAATATAGAAGGGCAAGAGCACCATTAGAGCTAGTGCATACTAATTTAGCTAGCCCTATGAAAATCACTTCCATTGGGGGGAGTACTTATTTTATGACCTTCATAGCTGATATCAGTCGTAGAACATGGGTTTATTTTGTGCAAAATAAATTTGAGGCTTTTGATTAGTTTTTGAAATTTAAAGTCAAGGTTGAAAAAGAAAGTGGACATTATGTTAAATTACTAAGGTCAGATAGAGGGGGGAATATACGTCCAATTTTTTTTTGTGAAATTTTGCAAGAAGAATTGCATAAAGAAGGATCTAACAACCTGTTATACTCTAGAGCAAAATGGAGTTGCTGAAAGAGAGAATAAGACCAGTGTTGAGATGGCAAGAAGTATGATGAAAGAAAAAGGATTGCCAATTGAATATTGGGGAGAAGTTGTAGCAACAATTGTCTATTTGATAAATAGAAGTCCTACAAAGGCAGTCTATGACAAGATTCCATTGGAAGCATGGACAAAGCATAGATGGATGGTTGAACACTTGAGAGTGTTTGGATGTGTATCATATGCACACATGCCAAAGGAGAAAAGGAAAAATTTGGATGACAAGGGTGCAAAGTTTATCTTTGTGGGATATAGTATTGATTCAAAGACATATAGAACATATAACCCAGTCACCAAAAATATCACCATTTCAAGAGATGTGGAGTTCATTGAGAATGAGTCATAGGATGGCTCGGTGGACATGTCTTCAAGAAATTCAAGTAAAGTGCCTATTATTAATGAAGATGATGAGTTTCATGAATAACAAGATGATATAACAACATATATAGAAGGCTCCAGAAGGCTGGAAATTGGTCCTGTAGAGACTAGCAACAACAATATTGAAAGTTGTGATCCCACTCTTGCCTCCCTAGTACCAAGAAAGACCATGAGTCTAAAGGAGATTTGCCAAGATGAAAGGTATGAAACTAAATTTAATGAAAACATCAATTTTGCATTATTTTCTCATAGTGATCCAATTTATATTTAGGATGTTGAAAAGGAAGAAAAATGGTGTGATGCCATGAATGAGGAAATAGATGCAATTAGAAAAAATGAAACTTGGGAGCTAACTAATTTACCTCCTAACAATAAATTTATTAGAGTTAAATGAGTTTACAAGACCAAGAGCAATGCTAAAGGAAAATTAGATAGGCATAAGGCTTGATTGGTGGTCAAGGACTATAAACAACACTTTGGTATAGACTATGATGAAACCTATGCCCCTGTTGCAAGAAAGGAAATAGTGAGTGTTGTCATAGTAATTGCAGCCCATCACAAATGGAAGGTATATCAAATGGATGTGAAATTTGCCTTCCTGAATGTAGTATTGGAAGAAGAGGTTTATGTGGAGAAGCCACCTGGTTATGAAGGTTCGGGTCATAAAGGTAAAGTGTATAGGCTAAAAAAGGCTCTTTATGGGCTTAAGAAAGCCCCACAGGCATGGTATAGCATAATTGACTCATATTTGATGAGCAATGGCTTTTGCAAAAGTGATGGTGAGCCTACTCTCTACATCAAGGAAACTAATGGTAATATTTTAATTATTGTTTTTTATGGTGATGATTTAATCTTTACTGGGGATAATGATTTCCTCATTGCTGATTTTAAAGAGGCCATGAAAAGAGAGTTTGAAATGTCAGACGTAGGTCTCTTGAGATATTTTCTAGGCATATAAGTAAAAAAAATGCATGATGACATTTTTATCTCTCAAGAAATATATGAAAATAAAAAATTAGAGAGATTTAGAATGCAAAGTAGCAAGGATGCCCCAACACCAACTATGGTAGGTCTAAAGCTAAGCAAGAAAGATTGCAACAGCAATGTGAATCTAACTTTGTATAAAAGCTTTGTTGGAAGTTTAATGTATTTGACAACAACTAGACCAAACATTATGCATGCAGTAAGTTTGATTTCTAGATTTATGGAAACTCCAAAGGAATCCCATTGGCAAGTGGGAAAGAGAATCCTAAGGCATGTGAATGGCATCCAGGGATATGGTATTTTGTATCCTACAAAAAATGATTCTGGACTGATTGGTTACTTTTGAGGTTTAGAATTACCACCCCAACTCAGGCATTGGGGCTTTGATAGTACTCTATCGTAACAATGGAAACCTTCTCTAGTTGTGGGTGGACTATGATTAAGGAGTCTCCAGATTTTAGGCCAGTTCCTATTTGATATGGGATATCACCTCCTGGTTGATAACATAATAAGCAAAAGGAAAAAGAAAGCTTTTAAAACAAAAAATTGGAAGTAAAGATGGGGTGATACACCAAAAATGTGTTCAAACTTTGTTTTAAAGATAAAGAAATAATTACTACTCATATATCAAAGGCTTGATACTTAATATCTCTACTCAACATATAGGCTAACAAATCTCACTACTAGGGTTAAACCACAAATAACTTGACCAGTCAACAAACGTATAGATTCATCACAAGGCCTTGAATTGTTGATCAACTTAAGGAAGGAATATGGATACACTCACTTCTCTTGGATATCAATTAAGTAAAACACTTGCAAAGAAAGATGAAAATAGGATTTTGAAGCTCAAAAATATGTAAGGCAATGAATCATGTGCTTTATTTCTTCTCAAAATCTGACAAAGTGGTTACAAAAGGATTTCCAAGGTATCAAGGAATAATGAATTCACTTTTATCCCTCTCTCCAAAACATACAATCCCCAAATGCATAGTCAAAGGTCCACTATATAGCCCATATGGCCCAATTTTGAAAATCACCTCCCTCCAAAAGTCCTTTAAAATAGAAAATCATCCAACCTGAGGCTTAATTAGTGTCGTAAACATGACCCCTAAAGTTGGTGCATAAAAGATACATCTTTTTACACATTCACCAACCTTACTACATGATATATCAAATACACATACCCCTAAATGCATAAACCCCAACACATAACCCGACATGATAGTATGAAAACCAACTCCCAAGTCGACACCATAGTATTAACAAACCCTAACTCCCTAGTAACCTGACAATAGTATAGCTAAGTGAAGATAACCTTAGCTCCATGCTCGACTACAACTCATAGCTGACATGATCATACTAGCTAAAAAGATAGAGTGTTGTCTTCATGGTACAAAAGTACTATCGTGGCACTGTTTTGGGGAATGTTGAGGCACTGTGAACTAACAATGTCTAAGTTGTGGTTGAAATATGTGGAGTTACCCATGAAACTCGGTCTCAAAACTTGGCATATTTCAGCCACACCTTCAGACTCATTCCCAGTTTATGGAGAAATGTGAATGAAGCTTGCAGTGGTCGCGGGTTTCTCTGCTGGAACATACAGAGCTCGAGCTCCATTTCCTCTGCTGGCCTCTACCCGTGACACTTGGCATCTCTTCTGCATTTAAAAATTTGGCCTTCTTGTCATTTCTTGTATAGCTAAGTTAACCTCACATTCTCTACAACTTTTCTTGTGTTGACTCCATCATTGTAACATGAACTATTAATTTTCTTTGAGCTTTGATTGAGCTTGCTTTGTCTAATGTCATTTTATTCATTACTGCTCACTATTTTTTTATAAATAGTAATAAAATAGGAATACCCACATGGCTATTATGGTAAATCTAGAAGTGAACTCAAACATATGCAAACTTGTCATTGTTTTCTATTTGCAAGATGAACTTGGGCTTCCTCCATGGCTATATTTTGCTAATAACTGAACTGCACTTAATATTTTCAAACATGACAATACTGTCATGAACACAAAACATATCTCTCACTGTTAAGGTTGAAGCTTATCTTCATTGTCTGAGAAACACATTAAGTCCTTTTCCTTCTTTCAGTATGTTTATAATGTTGCAAAAACAACATTCTGTTATGGTAAAACCATGAGCATCTTTAATCAAAATATGAAAATATGACATGTTTAAACACTTTGAAAGTGTGATCCCTCTTAGTGTAAAAACACAATGTTATTTAATTGCATACAAGATACCACCCATGGTGTTCGAGAATGGGCTTGTGACTCCCATGAGCAATACTTATAGTAGGAACCTTGTTAAACATGCATATTCCACAAGCATGACTGTATTCTTTATATGCATTATGAACATTACATTCCAATATACCAGAATAAGAGGAATTTTGCTAAATTCTTCTCCATACAATCATCACTTGAAACTTGCATTAAGGGCATGTATGTTGTACTCTCTTGAAGTCATGAATTACCATAGTATCATTTGAGTTGTTTAGCGGATGGATACACCCTATTTTTCTTTCTCATAATGCAGTTGTTTTCTATGAATGCTCACTTCATGAAAGCACATGAGCATACTATTTTTGCAATTCTTGCTTACTTCTCTTTTACTTGCAACCCACATTCAATTTGTCAATTATGTTATATATCCCTATTTTTTTTGCAAATCTTATTGTTTTGTAGGCATAGACAACATTAATTTCATCTTTCCTTCCATGATGACAGTGAACACCTTCTCTTCCATTTCTGCATATTCCTTAAAAACCCTTCATTGCTCATGTGTCTCCTATAGCATCATTGACTCTTTTATGCATCTGCATCTTTTCCTGTACATTTCTCTTGTGATGTATACTTAATTACTTGTTCATCTATTGCACACATACCACGAATAAATCTATTAGGACAACAAACAAAATGAACCAATTAATGTTTGTGGGTGAGTGTTATCTGAGATGGCACTCATTTATGAATATTGGTTGGTTTGTTTGTGTTTGTTAAATTAACATGTTGACCTAATATTGAAAAAGGTTTTCTCTAATAGAATTACTAAGTCCCTTCTATTTATATGTTTGGTTTCACAAAACAACATACATCACAATGATTATTAATAGTAAAAGGTTTCATGTTTAGAACAAGTCCCTTTAATACTATCTTTCACTTAGTGTGGATGCACATTTCTTTGTTACATTGAATTTTTTGGATTGATATGCAACATTAGAAGAATTGATTGTATGATGTGTGTGTTTCATGAATTGCTTAGATCCAGCTAGATCTAACACCATTTTCTCTCTCATGATGCAGGTAAAACCCTAAAGACTTGATGAAGACCTAGACTTGGAGACCTAGGACCTGACAAACAACCATCTGACAACCAACACACAACAAGGACATGCATGGGACCCCCACTCCATACTTATATCATGCTTTCTATTTTTTCAAATGTACTATTGTGATTGACATGGAATGTGAAATATGTAAAGACACTTGTATATTACATCTAGTTTGAATGCACAATGTAATTGATCAGACATAAGTTTTGACATTTTGAAATGTGATCAACACTTAGAGTACAATGAATATTTGACAATGAGTGTACTGATGAAATGTTAATCAACAGTACCTGAAGGATAATGTTAATTGGACCCCCTAAAAATGCAATATTTTCCTATTTGTGTTTGTTCTTATGTATGATATTATTTTGGGTAACAATTTTGGTGGATGTTTGCCTTCTAGACATGACCTATAGACCTCATCCTTGGGCAACAGGTTTAGAAAACAAGAAACCATGAATGCAACCATTATTGAAATGAAAATGCAACTAATCTAGACTCATGCAACCTATAAACCTAGTGCTTGGACAACACTTATTGAAAATGAAACCTAGATTAAACCTAACCCTCAAAGTAAAGCTTGAGGTTTATTCCATTAACTAGAATCTGCAAAACTTCTCCATCAGTTGTGGACAACTGATAAGCATTATTCTCTTTGCAAGCTGTAATAAAAAAAGTGCCTGACCAAAAATTGTCAAATTTATTATGTTGGCCTGGTCTTCTCTTCAACACATCCCACTTGAGTAGTAGATCACCTTCTTTGAAAACCCTGGATATAGCTTTCTTATCAAAAGATCTCTTATTTTGTGCTTGCTTTAATTGCATAGTCTCCAATGCCTTCTTCCTTTCTTCTTCTAGCTGTAGCAATTCAACATATCTCAGTTTAAGATGATCTTCCCCTTCAAACAGGAACATTTGATCAGCAAGCTATAAAGCTGGAAATTCTGTAGAAATTGCCAATTTGACCTATTTTCCATAAACCAGGACATAAGGTGAATTCCCAATAACCCGTTTAGGTGTTAATTTATCCAGCCATAAGGTTGCCTTCAATTTAGAGTGCCAATCCCTCTTGTTTCCTTGCAGATTCTTTTTAACTATCCTAATCAGGTTTTTATTGGTAGATTCTGCAAGACTATTACCCTGAGGATAATAGTTAGAAGAAGTATTCAAATAAATGTCATTCTTGACAGCCCACTCTGTTATAGCTGATCCAACAAAAGCTAAAGCATTATCTAACACTATTGACTGAGGGACCCCAAACCTTGTTAAAATATCATCATCAAATTTCAACACAACAGATCTAGTAGATTCCTTCAGTGCAATGGCTTCAGTCCATCTAGTAAAATAGTCTGTGGAAGTTAAGATCCACTTATGACCTGCACTAGAATTAGGATTTATTAGACCTATAAAGTCCACTCCCCATTTATTAAATTGCTGATCCAAAATGATTGGCTTTAATGGTAATGCTGCCAACCTCTATTTTCCTACAAACATAGCCCACTTTTGGCATTTTCTTGCCCAAAAATGAGCATCTTTGAATAAATATGGCCAATAATAGCTAGCTCTTAGAATTTTCCAAGCTGTAGTTTTAGGGCTGAAATGCCCTCCACAAGATCCATCATGGAATTTAGATAAAATCTTGTTTTGATTAACATAATCTATGCATTTGAGAAGCATACCAAAAAAATATTTCCTATAAAGAGTATTATCAATCAGAACATAAGGAATAGATTGTAACTTGAAGTATCTTCTTTTGGCTTTATCAAGATTTATTGGACATTGACCAATTTGCATAAATTTGGTCATGCCTAATAACCAGGATGCTGAATCATTGATTAGTATAGAGTTACCTTGGGACAAGGCAAGCCTCTTCAGTGGTCTTGAATTTTTCTTCTCCTTCTTCCATCTGAGCACAAAAACATTTTCCTCTAACTAGCTTGGTCACATGGATTTGTACATCATACTTCATAACTCTTGTTATCCATCATGCCCTCTTTTCATTGACTTGTTTGTTCAGTAAGAAATCTTTAATGCTAGGGTCTACAACCATTAGATGTATTCTATTCCTAGCAACCAAATGCTTAAACTTTTTTAAGGCTTTAATAGCAGCTAGTACATGTTTCTCTATAAAGTTGTATCTTTTCTCACAATCATCCATACCTTTGCTAAAAAATGTAACTGGTTTCTCTTGTTCATCCTCATTCTTTTGCACCAGCATTGTTGAAACAATGTCAATACCACCATAAACCTATAAAATAAAATCCTTAGAGAAATCAGGATTAGTTGAAGTAGGGGTTAAAGACAAAGCCTGCTTAATTTGTTCAAAACTCCTCTTCCCCTCAGTAGTCCAGCTGAAAGGTACATCTGTTTTTAACGTGGTAGTCAAAGGTTTCAACAAATTATCAATATTAGGAATAAAGCATCTAACAAAATTTATCCTTCCAATAAAACTCTGCAACCCTTTCTTATGTTTGGCAACAATAATTCTATAATTGCATAAATCCTCTTAGGATCAATAGTTGTACCTTGTTTAGACACTTGGTATCTTAAAATCTTACCTTCATGTAGTGCTAAAACATACCTTTTGGGGTTAAGAGAGATTCCAAACTCTCTACATCTTTGTAACACTTGTCTTAGATGATCTATGTGCTAGTTTACAACCTTTCTGTAAATTATGACATCAGCTAGGAATACTAGAACAAATTTATACATCAAATTCCTGAAAGCCATGTCCATTGCTTTCTGGAATGTAGCTCCCACATTTGAAAATCCAAATGGAATTCTCCTATAAGTCATTGTACCCCATTTGGTGGTGAAAGCAGTTTTAAACTGATCTTCATCTCTTACTAATGCCTGGTTATAACCAGAATAACCATCAAGAAGGGAGAATCTCTCAGAACCATAGATATACTGAAGGATCTATTCCATAGAATGAAGATGGTTCCTATCTTTTAGAGATGCCTTGTTAAGGTCTCTAAAGTCTACACAAATTCTTATTTCTCCATTCTTTTTCCTCATAGGAACTAGATTTGAAACCCAAGATGTATGCTTGATAGGAAATATGATACCACCATTCATAAGTTTATTCAGTTCTTTCAACATTAAAGGCTCTAACTTGGGGTTAATAGGCCTTTGCCTCTGTCTGATAGGCCTAGCATTTGGATCTATTTCTATGGTATGCTGGGTTAATTGAGGTTCAAATCCTTCCAATTCAGCATAATCCCATTCCAACACATCATTATATTCTCTAAACAAATCAATAAAAAATTGTTTTTCTTAGGAGAATTAATGTTACCAACCTTCAAATACTTGTCTCTGAATATCTCCACTTCTTCATAGTGATCTTCCTTAATCAGAAAACTGGTTTTATTCTTTCTAAATTGATCATCAAAGTTGAAAGTTGACTCTAGGCTGACCAATCCCTTTGGAAGCTTGTAAGTCTTCAGCTGAATGATTTGATTTTCCATTTTCTAATTGAGTTTGTCATTCTTAAAAGCTGAGAAGTCCTTTGTTTCAGTCATAAAACTTAAAATATGTTCATCAGTGTTAAACACATGCCAATTGATATCATTGTCTAGGATAGATGGCCTCACAATAATTTTTACATGTGACTGATCTGAGATCTATCCTTTATTTTAAGTAATTGAAACATGAGCTCTAATACCAACCAACCTATCAGCATGCATATGTTTCCTTCTAGGAATAGAAATGAGGTTAAATGCATCAATATTATCCAAAATATCAAAAACTCTAGATTTATATAGCTTTAATAGATCATTTTTAATAACATTGATACCTCTCACCTATTTTACAATCAACTCACTATCCCCAAATGCTCTCAAGCATTTGATCCTTCTTTTACTTGCCCACTCTAAACCTTGAATAAGACTTTCATATTAAGCTATATTGTTAGAGCATGGAAAAGATAACTTATATGTAGCATAAAATTTATCCCCATGAGGTGAAACTAACATAACTCCTACACCAATACCAACCTTATTCTTAGATCCATCAAAGTATAAGTCTCATAGCTCGTTAGATAGTTCAGATTCAAAACATTGATCTTTAATCAAATTACACAAAAATGAATCAGATTCTAACATCATATAATTACCAAATCCAGTATCAAACACATCATCATCTTGATCATTTCTAGTTTCCCATTCATCTAGAACAATATTAGGATACTCCTCCGTTTGTGTGTTATAATCTTAACTATCAATGATCTCTTCTGGATCCATGATCACACAACTTGCATTTATCAGGCTAGGATTATAAGGCTCTATGTGATCTTTGGTCCATAACTCTGATTTTATGGTTACCTTAGTACCATATCTATTTCTAAAATATAAGTGGGACCAATCTATTTTGGCTGCAAAGTCCCTTGACAAACATAGGGAAAAATAGGGTAGCAGATCTATGACAAAAATATCTTGAGAAATTGAAAAATTTGGACATGAGTGTAAGGTCAAGCTTGCATTTTTAACAACCCCTAAGGTCTTGACTAAAGTACCATCAAGATAGACCACTCCTTTCTCAAGAGGTTCATACTTCAAATCCAACAACTCAGCTATCTTCTTTGGCATGACAGTACTGGTTGCATCACTGTCTACCATACAATTATGCACTAATTTGTTTCCAATGATCAAAGAAACATAAAAAGGAGGAGGCTTACTATTTTTAGTTTTCTTACCTTCCTTTTCTGCTATATTTTTTACATTTTCTGGCTTCTTATCAACTGTCACTTCTGATTGGTTCAAATCTACATTCTTTTTATTCACTTGTGGTGCTGGTTGTTGCACTTTAGCCGACTTCTTTTCCTCTTTAGGTTCCTGAGCTTTAGTTGTCTCTGAATTAACCATAACTGCTCTAGGATGATGTTGAACAATTTGTTGTGAACTTGCTATCCCTTTAGACAGCTCTTCCTTCAATAAATTAGCTTTTCCTAGAATGGCTAATGAATCCCACATAGAAATAGAAACATTCATCCTTTTCATGTTATCAACAATATTATAGGGAACAAAAAACTATACCTTCTAAGGTGATTTTCCACTGGTCTGGTCTGCCTTCCTTTGATGGTGTGGTTCTTTGTTTTCAAGAGTAGATGACCCCTTTAGAATAGAAATAGGAGGAATGAGTGGTGATTGAGTTGTGGCAGCAATCCTAGCAGATGACTACTCTGATTCTAGAGCTCTCTTCTTGAATCTTGTGTTTGCTGATACAGGTGAATCATTACTTACTCCACATAACTCTTCCTCTTTCTAATTAAAAAATGTAGTGTCCGGAGTATTTAGATTAGGGTGTTGTTGAGTCTCATTAGTGGATGTAGTGGGTTGTGAATCAATCACACTCTAAACCATTAGGGCTTGATTAAGCACCCCATTAGTGCACTTAGACTGATTGTGGGGTTCATTACAAGGATAGCACCATTCATAATCAGCAGCAAGATTATTTTAGCTAGGAACAATATCCCTAACAGTATTAAGAGGTGTGGGATTATAAGGTCTATAAGGCCTGTGGTTCCAATTTTTCCTATTTGCATTGCTATTTCCTTGGTATTGTTGCTTGTTATCTTGGTGAATGGGCTGATTAGGCAGATGAGATGAGATGAGATGAAGAACTAGAAAACTATTTTTGAGTATGGGCTATTGGATTGCCTTGAGTTTTCTACCTTTTAAGGTTAACCAACTCATTTCTAAAGTTTTTCAATAAACTCTCAATCTTTTGATGGCTATCTTTTATGCTTTGCAACTCATTAGAAGGGATAGTAGGCATTATCTCTTCACTTTTGTAAGATGGCAATGGAGCCAAAGGTGGAGGAATTAATGGCATATTGGATTGGATACTAGGAAATAAAGGCATAGGTGGCCTAGGAGCTATCTTCGCTACCTGAATGAGGCTATTCTCTACCCTATTTGAAAAATCAAAAGATTGAGGTAAAGAATTCCCCCCAATGGATTGGATCATCACTGAAATATCACTATTCAAGCTTTTAAGAAAGTACAAAAATGCATAATCAGCAAAGGTTCTTATCATGGAAGGAATCCTATTCCAAGTCTTCTGAAATGGGAGATTGAAATCACTTATCACTTCTTGTGGAGCCCTTTTAATAGTAGTTAGTTGTTCCACCTAAGAAAGATTATCAAATTTATCTTCAAATTTTTTTGACAATTCCTCACCTAGTGCATCCCATGTAGTAATAGATCCAACTCAGTGAGTTCAAAACCACTCCAATGCTTTGCCCTTCAATGTTGCAGCTAGTAGCCTCAAAGATACATCTTCCTCCGTGATGTGATGGACATTACAAAGAGAAGAAATATCTCTAATGTGCTCAATAGCTATTGTTTGTCCTTCTCCCGTGAAAGATGGCAGTCCTTTCAATGCTACTAATGGTATGTTGTTGTGATTTTCAATCCTCAAAGGAATACCTTGATCAAATGGCACAAAATGCATCCTCCTAGCCATTCTTGGTGGTGTTGTAGAAAAATTTGTAGCTGCTGGTAGTTCTTCTTTTGATGGTTGTTCGAGAACAACTTGAAATTGAAGTGTTGGAGGACTTTCTAAAGATTCTTGATCTGAATTTGGTAAGTCAGTGTAGTAAGTGGGAGGAGCTAAACTTCTCTCAGATGTTCTTTTTCTTGGTCTTCTTGGCTTCTTGCCCCTTGCTACAGGCTGGAAGGAGAACTCTTTTGGACCTCTAAGCTCTCTCTGTAAATTTCTTCCTCTTCTAATATGCAATAATTGCAAATACTCAAACTCTTTTCCACTTCTTGTTCAGATTTTATTCATGTATCACAAGGAGTCCCACTAGGCATGCCAAAAACTGTGGAGGTTTAGAATTACCACCCCAACTATGGGATTGGGGCTTTAATAGTACTCTATCATAACAATGGAAACCTTCTCTAGTTGTGGGCGGACTATGATTAAGAAGGAGTCTCTAGATTTTAGGTTGGTTCCTATTTGATATGGGATATCACCTCCTGATCGATAACTTAATAAGGAAAGGAAAAAGGAAGCTTTTGAAACAAAAAAACTAGAAGTAAAGATGGGGTGATACACCAAAAATGGGTTCAAACTTTGTTTGAAAGATAAAGAAATAATTACTACTCATATATCAAAGGATTGATACTTAATATCTCTGCTCAACATATAGGCTAACAAATCTCACTACTAGGGTTAAACCACAAATAACTTGACCAGTCAACAAATATACAGATTCATCACAAGGCCTTGAATTGTTGATCACCTTAAGGAAGGAATATGGATACACTCACTTCTCTTGGATATCAATTAAGTAAAACACTTGCAAAGAAAGATGAAAATAGGATTTTGAAGCTCAAAAATATGTAAGGCGATGAATCATGTGATTTATTTCTTCTAAAAATCAGATAAAGTGGTTACAAGAGGATTTCCAAGGCATCAAGGAATAATGAATTCACTTTTAGCCCTCTCCCCAAAACTTGCAACCCCCAAATGCATAGTAAAAGGTCCAATATATAGCCCATATGGCCCAATTTCGAAATTTATCTCCCTCCAAACATCCTTCAAAATAGAAAATCATCCAACCTAGGGATTAATAAGTGCCCTAAATCAAGTGCTAAACATGGCCCCTAAAGTTGGTGCATAAAAGATACATCTTTTTACACATTCACTAACCTTACTACATGATATATCAAATATGCATACCCCTAAATGCATAAACCCCAACACATAACCCGATACTTTAGTATGAAAACCTAACTCCCAAGTCAACACCATAGTATGAACAAACCTTAACTCCCAAGTAACCCGACCATAGTCTTGCTAAGTTAAGATAACCTTAGCTTCATGCTCGACCATAGCTCATAGATGACATGAACATACCCACTGAAAAGATAGAGTGTTGTCTTCGTGGCACAAAAGTACTATCGTCGCACTGTTTTGGGGAATGTCGAGGCACTATGAACTATCAATGCATTAAATCCATTTGGTAGTGGATTCGAAAACTAGCTAAAACACATTGCATAGTGTTTATTCATCTCATTTACACTTAGGGTTTTCTCTCTGGCACTGCCATGCTTGGTTGAATCTGGAACTTTGGAAGCCATAATCAGTGGCGCTGCATCTGCATCTTGACTATGTGAAGAAGCTCGGGCTTCTCTAGCTTTGTGGGAAATTGTGAGTTTGAGCTCTGTCTACCATAACATATGGCTCTTTTTGTGGATTTTGTCTTCAAAGATGCTTGAGTTTGGGGTTTTGTTTGTTTGAACTCGAACTCTGTAAACAGTGGGTTAACACCTGTGGCTTTCATTGCATAGCAACATATGAGAATTAGATCGAATGACTCGGGCTCTTGAGGTTTTAATGCCATATCATATGGCACTGGATGTATGCTTTGAACTTGGGCTTCAAGTTGATAGGTTTTGAATCAACAATCGTAACCTTGGACTAAGTCTAAGTTGTGGTATAAATATGTGGAGTTACCCATAAAACTTGGTGTCAAAACTTGGCATATTTCAGCCATAGCTTCAGACTCATTCCCAGTTTATGGTGAACTGTGAATGAAGCTTGTAGTGGCCACGACTTTCTTTGCTACAACATACAGAGCTCGAGCTCCATTTCCTCTGCTGGCCTCTACCTACGACACTTGGCATCTCTTCTGCATTTCAAACTTCAGCCTTCTTGTCATTTCTCCTACAGATAAGTTAACCTCACATTCTCTGCAACTTTTCTTGTGTCGACTCCATTAGTGTAGCATGAACTATTGCTTTTCTTTGATCTTTGATTTAGATTGCTTTGTTTGTTGTCATTTTATTCTTTACTACTCACTATTTTTTTATAAATAGAAATAAAATAGGAATACACACATGGCTATTATGGTAAATCTGGAAGTGAACTCAAACATATGCAAGCTTGTCAGTGTTTTCTATTTGCGAGATGAACTTTGGCTTCCTCCATGGCTATCTTTTCCTCATAACTGAATTTAATATTTTCAAACACGACAATATTGTCATGAACACAAAACATATCTCTCACTATTAAGGCTGAAGCTTATCTTCATTGTCTGAGAAACACATAAAGCCCTTTTCCTTCTTTTAGTATGTTTATAATGTTGCAAAAACAACATTATGTTATGGTAAAACCGTGAGCATCTTTAATCAAAATATGAAAATATGACATGTTTAAACAGTCTAAAAGTGTGATCCCTCTTAGTGTAAAAACACACTGTCATTTAATTGCATACAAGATACCACCCATGGGGTTTGAGCACGGGCTCATGACTCCCATGAGCAATACTTATAGAAGGAACCTTATTAAACATACATATTGCACAAGCATGACTGTATTCTTTGTATGCATGATGAACATTACATTCCAATATACCAGAATAAGAGGTATTTTACTAAATTCTTCTCCATACAATCATCACTTGAAACTTGCATTAAGGGCATGTATGTTGTACATACTCTCTTGAATTCATAAATTACCATAGCATCATTTGAGTTGTTAAGTTGATGAATACACCCTTTTTTTCTTGCTCACAATGTAGTTGTTTTCTGTGAATGTTCACTTCATGAAAGCACATGAACATACTATTTTTGCAATTCTTGCTTACTTCTCTTTTACTTTCAGCCCACATGCAATTAGTCAATTCTTTTATATATCCCTAATTTTTTTGCAAATCCTATTGTTTTGTAGGCATAGACAGTATTACTTTCATCTTTTCCTTGCATGATGACAGTGAACACCTTGTCTTCCATTTTAGCAGATTCCTTAAAAACCCTTCATTGATCATGTGTCTCCTGCAGAATCATTAACTCTTTTATGCATTTTCATCTTTTCCTCTACCTTTCTCTTGTGATGTATACTTAATTAATTGTTCATCTATTGCACACATATTACGTATCAATCTGTTAGGTCAGTAAAAAAAATGAACGAATTAATGTTTGTGGGTGAGTGTTATCTGAGATGGCACTCATTTATGAATATTGGTTGGTTTGTTTGTGTTTGTTAAACTAACATGTTGACCTAATACTGAAAAAGGTTTTCTTAGATAGAATTACTAAGTCCCTTCTATTATGATATATGGTTTCACAAAACAACATACATCACAATGATTATTAATAGTAAAAGCTTTCATGTTTAGAACAAGTCCCTTTAATACTATCTTTGACTTAGTGTGGATGCACATTTCCTTGTTATATTGAATTTTTCAGATTGATATCCAACATTAGAAGAAATGATTGTATGTTGTTTGTGTTTCATGCATTTCTTAGATCCAGCTGGATCTAACACCATTTTCTCTCTCATTATGCAAGTAAAACCCTAAAGACTTGATGAAGATGAAGACCTAGACTTGGAGACCTAGAACCTGACAAACAACCAGCTGACAACCAACACACAACAAGGCAATGCATCGGACCCCTACTCCATAATTCTATCATGCTTTATATTTTAGAAAATGTACTTTTGTGACTGACATGAAATGTGAAATATGTAAAGACACTTGTATATTACATTCAGTTTGAATGCACAATGTAATTGAACAGTTATAAGTTTTGAAATTCTAAAATGTGATCAACACTTAGAGTACAATGAATATTTGACAATGAATGCAATGATGAAATGTTAATCAATACTACCTGAAGGATAATGTTAAATTGACCCCCTAAAAATGCCATCTTTTCCTATTTTTGTTTGTTCTTCTGTATGTTGTTATTTTGGGTAACAGTTACAGAGATAGTGATTGGGTAGGAAGTTTGTATGATAGGAAGAGCACTTCTGGATATCTCTTTCACATGGGTTGAGGTGTAATCTTAGGGGCTTATTAGAAGCAATCCATAGTTTCTCAATCTACAAAAGAGGTTGAATATATAGAAGGAAATGCAGCAACATGTCAATTTATTTGGCTCAGAAGGATCTTGGTAGATTTGAAGGAAGAACAAGAGGATCGAACCACAATATTTTGTGACAATATTTCCTCAATAGCTTTGTCAAAAAATCCCGTGTTTCATGGAAAAAGAAAGAACATTAAAATCATGTATCATTTTATCAGAGAATTAATTGAGAATGGTGAAATAAAAATGTAGTTTTGTAGGTCTGAGTAGCAGCTAGCAGACATTTTCACCAAGCCATTGGGCATTCCAATTTTGGAGCGCCTGAAGAGAAATCTGGGTGTGCTTAATTTGGATCAAGCATGATCTTTTTTTTCAGCTCAAGACAATGCGGGAGTGTTGGCTTTTCAGAATTAAATCTAATTGCTTTGAGCCTCTTTTTTTGACTTCAAATTAAATCTCCTCCATTTATGACAGATAACTTTAAATATAATTTTGTGGACTTTGAGAGATAAGTTCAAATCAGATTTTTGAAATTTGATTTTATCTTTGGACTGCAATTACTTTATAAAGAGAAGAATGTTTTTATTCTTCTAGATGTATGTAAGAAGAATGTAGTAGCAAGTTTTTAGTGTTTTGTAAATTATTTGTTTTATCAGAGAAATTTGTGTAATAGCAGTTACAAATTGATTATTATTTTAAGCATTGATTGCTTTAGATAATCTTGTAAGAGTTTTAAGAAGCTCTTTGATGTTTGTATGCATCCCCTGATAGCTGCAAGTTTATTTTGGTTGTATAAGTAATTTCCAAATTAATAGAAGCAATAAGAAGTTGTATATATCCACCCATGTTATGTGTTTATGCTCTGCCCTATTTTAAGGTTTCTTGAATTAATGCATTGCTGAAATAGAGCATCTCTGTGTGAGTTTCCAGAATATAGAGTGATTCTATATTCTTTACATGGGAAGCTAAACTTCAAAAGGGGCCACATGCAAAATTCATCAATGGTATTAGATTGCATCATCCTACCACTCATCAAGGGTATCACAATAATCAATGGGCACAATTTTTTTTTGAATCTAGTACTCTTCCGAAATTCCCCATTAGAAGAAAACATCAATACAAGAAAAGGAATAATTTTAGAAGAAGGAATCATCAAAAGCTAAAAAAGAAACCACAGGGAATCTTTGATATATGTGAGGAAGTCCCAACACCCTCATTGGGTAAAACTAAACTTACTTGGTCAGATCAAAGATCTGAAGGAAAGATATCTTATAAAGGGAAGATGAACAAAGGGCACATGAATGAAGGGTTTTTCCAATAACCTTCCTACATTACCTGGCCCAATAGAATTTATTTACAAAATTCCAAAATCCTTACCACTCCAAACAACATTCATTTCAAACATGGGGTTTTTCAAGATTTCAGAATGATAAAAGAGCTTTCTTCAAACAAAAGATATTCATTCAAATCTAGAGGAAGATAATCCCTTATCCACAATAGAAATCTCCTGATCCACAAAATGTAAAGATGAATGGGGCAACACAACAGGAGAAAAATTACAAAGTCACTTTTCTCGAGTATCTACTCATACCAAATGTCACTCATCTACATGAAATAGATCTTATTGATAAGTTTTTGGATAAATGCCTTTAATCACTGATTTATCTTCATGGGAAAAACGTGTTTGGAAAGGGGTTAAAGATATTTTCTACATTGGTAATGGATCATAGTTCTTCGTTACACTTTTTCGTTCAAAATATGCTAGGGATGTAATCCATAAATTCAAAAGCTAGTTTTGCAAGGGTTAGAGTCTTTACAATGCCATGGTCACCAAATTTCAGTGTGGAATCTATTGTTTGTAATTTCTTTTCATTTTAGATTTCATTTCATCTATTGGCATTGGAGTATAGAGATCTCGATATCATTGAAATCGTTGAAAATCAATTAGGTGTTTTTATAAAGCATGGTCTCATCCCATATGAACTTATGCACCTTACTGTTAGGGTTTATATGTTTCTCAACTTGTTTAAACCCTTCCCCAATCTCCTTACTATTAACTCAAAGTTTGGTGTATGTGACCAAAATTTTTTTATCCAAGATGCTACCAGAATTGATATTCATTAATTCTGGGGCATTTTAATACTCAATGTCAAGGTTCTATATGTTCAATAGTTAAAGTCTGTGAAGACCATTCCAAAGATCCCCTTCAATGATCCCTGGTTTTTAAATCACCATATGAAAAATCTCCAAGTTTTCCCAAAAGAGAGTCGCAAGATGGTTCAGGAAATGGATATTCCACATTTCTCAAAATAAAAATAGATATATGAGCTTGGTATAATGGACAATCAAAAAAATATTAGCCTCCATACAAATTTATATCAGCTCCTACTTTCTCAGATTATAATTCCTTTAGATTCAATAAGGAAACAGATTGCATAATTATCGTTAAAGCTCAAAATCATATAAAGTAAAATGTGCTTGTTGATAAAACAGAGTTTTGTTTGGATCTACCATTTCAATTCATTTTCAATTTCTCAATACATTAACTTAAAGAGGTCTTTAATCTTTACACAGAAGGTCCTAATTACATTATTGTTTTCAACAATAATTCAATCTAGTATTCTGCATCTTGTTACTCATTTTGAAGTTTATTAACACATAAATACTCTCCATTAAATATGGAACCTCCATATCCACTAGAAAAAGACCTCTACAAATCAGAAACTCATCAGGATAGGGATATAACATCTAATGGATTATTAGTGAAATAGATCAAGAAATCAATCTTAAAGGACTATATTCAAAATTTGGCTAAGGATTTACTCTATAAAGTAGGGTCATATTTTATTGACCATATATCAGAAGAGTTCTTTGGAAACCCTTCTGACCAACTAGATTTAACCAATAATACCCAAGAATCTCAAGAATGTATGTTACCATTACATATTGATAGCCCTCAACAACAAGAAGATGTCATGTCATCTTAAATGTAGGGTTTGGATTCCATATTAGATGAGATTTATTTGGATCCTGATGAATCGCTAGACTCAAATTTTGATTATTCCCAAAGTTTATCAATTTATAAAACAACTTCAACTCATAGTCCTGCAATAATCACTCAAAAATGGTGAGGTAGGAAGTCAAAGTTAACCAAACTAAAAGAAGAAATTAATACAGGTATCTAGGCCACTATAGATGTGAAATTCTCAATTTCTAAAAGACCGGGAAGAACATGTTTCTCTTCTCGAGGGAAATGAAGGTTCTATCTTGGATTGTTAGAGGTCTCAATGCCTTTGAAAAGATAGCCTCGATAAAGTGTCAACTACTTGCATGTGATGCTGACGTAATATTGTTATAAGAAACTAAGACTTCTCATGACACATTTAGTAAAACAATTAATAAATAGACCAAGTGGAAATCTCTGCATATTCCTGTAATAGGTGCATCAAGATGTCTCATCTCTCTTTAGAATCCATAAAAAAATATTGTGGAGTTGGATAAGGTTGGTCCTAACTAGAAGGTTTCAAAGGAAAAAAATATGATCTCAATTGTACTATAATCCACATATATGGCCCCACAACAATGTCTAGAAAAAAAAACGTTGGGAGACATTAGCTTCTTACATACAATAGTCTACATAAATTAAAATTGTCTTGAGTGGAGACTTTAATGCAATTACTTCCAATCATGAAATTAAAGGGGGTATTATGCCTTCTCATAAAACTATGGAAGACTTAAAATCCTTTATATATAATAATGACCTTTTTTATATTATCCCGCAATAAGGAAAATTCACATGGACCAATAAAAGGAAGAACTTCCTACAAATTGCAAAGAAACTTGATAGGTTTTTAGTCTCTTCTAAATGGATCTTGGACAGTTATAAATAATATTCAGAAACACAACCTTCTCTTGGCTCGGATCATTATGCGCCCATTACTTTACACATTGAGAAAGGTAATCATGCTTCAAGTCATAATTCCTCATTCAAGTTTTAAAGAATGTGGTTCAGACATGTACATTTTCTCCCACTACTCCGTCAATTGTGGGTAAGCGCTCCACACTAGAAAGGCTCCAAGATGTTTCAATTCCAAAAAAATTTATAATATATCAAATTTCAGATTAAACAGTTGCATCAGTATGTTTTTAAAATAATTTTATTTAGAAAGAGAAGGTGACGAAGGAGTTATCAAACATTTATGAATATATAATTTAAAATGGGTTAGATGATACTTATACTAAATAGAAACAACTCTAGGAGGTATAGGTGGAACTATGTAAAGGGGGAAGGTGTATTGGTGATAGAAATTAAGGGAACTCTAAGTTAAGGAAGGGGATAGAAACACAAAAAAAGTTCATGCGTCAGCAAAAAAACTAGAAAAGCACAATCTATTTTCAATATTCAGAATGCTTCTATAGGGGTTTTAATTATAAATGAGTGATCAATTCAAGAAGGATTTAGATTCTTCAAAGATCTCTTATCTCTGACTCAACCTCATACAATGCAATCTCGACACTCACAACAATAAGAAGATGAGCTTCTAAATAGTATTCCCAATCTCATTAATCAACATGAGAATGATAGTTTGTTAAGGCCATTTACCTTAGAAGAAGTCCACAAGGTGGTGTTTTCCGCGGCTCAAGAAAAAGCTCCTCGACCAGATGGTTTTACTACTTTATTTTATCAAAAATGTTGCAATTTCATTATGTTTGAGTTATTGCAAGTTTTAGAAGAATCAAGGAGATAAGGATCTATTCTAAAATATTTTAATGTGACCAACATAGGCATTTTTCTTAAAGTCAAGAATCCTAAAACATTTGCAGACTTTAGGACCATATCACTTTGCAACACTATTTATAAAATAATTATAAAAGTAATATATTTGTAGTTATAATCTTTGATGCCCAATATCATCTCTCCAGAGAAAAGAGGATTTGTCTTGGGTAGGGAACGAGTGGAAGGTGCTATTGTAGTGAATGAAGTACTGCAATCTATTCATAAAGATAATATCCTAGCTTTCATTGTAAAATTAAACACGATGATGACATATGACAAGGTCAATTGGACCTTTCTTATTAAATTCTTAAGGAAATTTGGATTCTCTAAGAAATGGTGCAAATGTATCCAATCATGCTTAGGTGGTGCATCTTTCTCCATAATCATAAATGACACCCCCTCAGGATTACTTTCTACCAAACAAGGAGTAAGACAAGGTAACCCACTTTTCCCTTTCCTCTTCATAGTTATGGCAGAAGCTCTTAGTAGGAACATCAAATATAAAAGTGATGTTCCATTATGGAAAGGAAATCATATTCCTCGAACAAGAATTGTTGTGACTCACACATTTTTTTCTCATGACACATTTCTATATGATAAATCAAGTATTAAGGAAGCTTAGGAAAATTAAAATAAGCTCTCAATCTATACTGAGAAGTATCATGACAAAAGATTAATGAGAATAAATCCAAGCTATACATTTTCAACACAAACCAAATGGTTAGGAGAAGAATCCATGGCATTCTCCAATTCTCCAATGAAGAGCTCAAAGGTACTTATCTTGGCATTCCTTTCTTTATGGGACCAAACAAAATACTATATTGGATGACAATTATAGACATAATTAAATATCAAATAATATCCTGGACAATGACATGGTTCTCTTTTTCTGGAAGAATACTTCATATCAAATCAGTTCTTTTTGTGATACCTAACTATTAGATAGGTATTTTGAAATCCCCATCTTTAGTGATTCCAAAGATAGAGAAAATTATATTCCATTGGAATGCTAATATGTCCATTGATAAGAAGATCCCTCTAGTATCTCTGGATAATATGACAACTGAAGAAAAAAATCTTGGGAGAGGTAGGTATGCATCATTTATCACATAGAAATCAAGCTTTTGGAGGTAAGTTAGTCTAGAAAATGTATAAGAAATCATTTGATATTTGGTACAAAATCATGCAAGAAAAATATTTGGATAATGATCAACTGACTAGAGTATTTACAGTTTCAAATATACTAGAAGGGGCTGCACTATGAATATTTATAATGGCATCAAGAGATATATTCATAAGATATATCTCATGACAGATTAATGATGGACATAGTATTCATTTTTGGGATGATTCTTGGAATGGATATCCACCTCTAAAAGACATTTCTGAATTCAAATTATAAATTGATATATTTTCAACAAGTTTCCTCACTAGAAGAGGCTTCTCTTTGGCTAACAGATGCATCCTGTGTGAGAAGGAGGAAGAGACTATTAATCATCTCTTTATTCACTGTGACTATGCTACTAGCATTTGGAAAGGAATTTTTGACAGG
>MU224422.1:4244642-4341777 GCA_018584345.1 Thuja plicata
TGAGCATTCAAATGGGTCAAAAGGTGTCATGGGGTCGTAGTACATAATAAGGCATACTAGGACCCCTAGGAAGACCCCATGACCCCTTTTAACCCATTTGAATGCTCAAGTGTGTCCTAAGGGGTCCTACGACCCCTTGCAACACACTTGAGCATTCAAATGGGTTGAAAGAGGTCATGGCATCTTCCTAAGGGTCCTAGTACATGATAAGGTGTACTAGGGCCCCTAGGAAGACCCCATGACCTCTCTCTCTCTCTCTCAGGTATTATTATAATATAAATAATAATTATAATACTAATAATATACTATTATACAATAGTAATATAATACTAATTTATTTAATATAAGAAAAATATATATAATATAATTTAATATAATACTAATATGAATAATAATAATATATTAATACTAATATTACTAAATATCATACTAATATTATTATAATATTATACTACTATTATACAATACTAATATAAATAATAATAATTTAAACTAATGCTATTACCATTTAGTATTTGTAGAATATTAATATTATAAAATATGAAATCTACAAAAAAAACTAAAAAACTAAAATCAATATTGAAAATGTTGAAATTTGAAATGGAAAGAGAAATTTTGGCGGGAGCTATCTAATATCGGATAATATCTGATATCCGATATTATCTCATATCTGATAATATCTCATATCTGATATTATCTCATATTTGATATTATTGGACATTTGATAATTCTTTAGATTTGGATTTTGGCTTGGCCAAGTGTACTAACACCCAGGCCTACTCAAAAGTCAACAAACTTTTGGGTGCGCTTTTGGACGAGTGAAAAACTCATTTTTTTCATATCACCACTTTTTGGCATACCATGATCCTGCACAGACCAACTCACACACAAACATTAATTGGCTCATTTTGTTTGCATACCTAACAAGCTGATTGGTGATGTGTGTTCAATAGGTGAACAAGTAACTAAATGCATATAACAAATAGAAATGCAGTGAGAGTCACGAGCCCATGCTTGAACTTCACATAAGGCATTACATACAAGAGAGATGTGTGCATTACAGGGTTATGATCCAATACTATGTGCAGATGCAGAATTAGAGGGTACAATGCATGAAGGATGATACAAAGATGTTGTAGGAGACACATGTGCAATGAAATGTTCCTAGGTAGGATATGTAGAAATGGAGGTGAAAATGTTTACTGTGATGATGCAAGATGAATGGAAAGCTATGGTGTTACTGTAAGTATGCAAATACATAAAAGACAATTGAAATGGATTTAATTATGGAAAGTGCATACTTAACAATGAAACATGTTAGCATCAGTCTCACGTTATAAATTGTTGTTGTTTCTTTTTACATAACAGTGTGCTTTGCAAAAAAAAGAATAGATAACAGTGCAAACAATCTGCATAAAGAGCTACAAATGAAAAAAAATGTGCAAAAATTGGACTAAAAGTGTATTTATATGATATCATAGATTTTGCATTTATAGAAAATAATTACATCGTGTCAAGATGATAAAAACATATGCATAAACTATTGGCATTAAACAAGTACATCATGTCGATATTGTTTAACGAGATAAGAAATTAGTCCACAGTGATGTCAACTTCTGCAAACAAATGAAAAAGGAACAAATATACATTAAACAATGATATCTATGCATGTATATGCTCATAAGAATGGAGCATAATAGTATGTATCTATGAATTCATGTTTGAAACAACTATAAAATTCAATGATGATGTGGTGATTCATGTTTTGAAAAAGGGATATCAAGAGAAAAAGGACAGTATCCATGTACCTAATATGGATTTGGAGTAATGTTTTTTTTTTGTCGGGTGTTAAAAAAATAGTGCTATTTTGGTTTGTTGAAATGAAAATGCATTGTGCATTCATCAATTAAATAATGTTGTTAATAATACAGTATTCATATTTGAACCAAATTGGAAATTCATTGGATGCAGGGTATGGTTTCGAGCATATGCAGAAAAATGAGATGTGCATGTTTGGGATGAGTTTCCTATTATGAATATTTCCCATGGGAGTCACGAACCTGTGCTCGAACCCCATGGGTAATGATCTATATGAAATTAAATAAACAGTGTATTTATACACTATTTCCTGCATAGAGACTGCATATTTTAAACATGTTCAGACAAGTAAAGAGTAACTATCAAGCAAAAGCTATAATATGTTGAAAATTAAACATATAATGTGTTTAGTTTAGAAAAAATGCTCTTGGCCTCAAACAATATTTAGATGTTTTATGTTTATGACAGTATGGCCATTTTTTTTAACATTACTATCGAGCTTCAAAGAAAACATTGAATGAAGCAACTGTCAAAGATGAGTTACATTCTATACAGATCAAACATCAAATGTTTCTCAGACAAAAGATATGGAGTTCAACCTCAACACAAGGAAACATTGATGAAGTCGACATAAGATATCTGGAGTTCATTTCCCAATAAAAGAATGATGGCTTGCAGGTGATTTTTAAAGTTTACATCTAAATATGCTGAAAATGCCAGGTGGGTATCCATTTTTTTCGCCATTCAACCAGCACACAGTGTACGGATATGCAGAGGAGTGACATATGGTTATTTAAAGAGAAAGACTCAAAGTGAAGCTATGGGTTTTCATGCTACAAATGAGGAGATTCAATAGTGAAGTAAATATAAACCTAGATTCACTTCTAAAAAGATGAAGACCAGAAAACCCAGAAAGATGGAGTCATTTAAACCCAAGATCTTAACGAGTATGTAAAAGATCACAACTTGTTGACTTCAAAAAAACATCTACTTCAAGTAAAGCTGCAGAGAATGAATGAAAGAGTTACTTATCTAGAGTTACACATGTCGAACATGGTCTTCTCCAAAATACATACATAGTTCCATGTGTTATGGGTTGCAAACTCACAAATGTAGAAGCTGAGTTCCAGATGCAGAGGAGGTACCATGTATCATGGAGTAAGATTTGGAAGAATCTACAAAATTTATACCAAGAGCCCGAGCTCTTCAAGTTACAACCCAATGAAAAAAACTTTCGAGACTCCTACTTCTCCAAAAGCCCAAGATCTCAAACCAAATTCCAAACTCAAGGTCAATGTAATGAGCCCAAAAAAACCCAGTGAGATTTAGGGAAAAAACCACAGTGACAACGCCATGTGCAATGGCATACATCTTTTGGGACTCCCACTTACATAAGGAGCCCAAAATCACAGTAAGAAGCTTGAGATTCTTTTCAAAGTTGCAGATATAGTGCCATACATCATGGAATCAAGTTCCAGATTCAAACCAAAAGCATGGCTGCGCAGTGAAAAACCCTAAAATTTACCTCTAGAACCAAATGCAAATGAGATGTGAAAAAAATTATGTAGTGTTTCTAAAAAAATTTCAAGTCCACTAAAAAATAAATTTAATGCCCTATCAGTTGTAGTGCCTCAATAGTTCCCAAACAATGTCATGACAGTACCTTAAGTGCCATGACAAATAGAGATATTTCACAGTGGGTTGGGTCATATCGATCATGAGCTATATTAAAGTTTAGTTATGATCTTGAATGTGGATCAGGTTTATTGCATATAGAGTTAGGGTTCTTAACTATGGTGTCGGTTTGGAGTTTGGGTTTTTTATGCCAAGGTATCAGGTTATGTTGTGAGTTAGGTTCTTTATGTAATGGAGTTTATGCATTTGGGTTTGTTTTTTATGGTTTTTGTAATATATTTTGTAAAAAATTGGTAAATTATGAAGAAAAATGTAAATCTTTTATAGACCAACTTTAGGGGCTAGATCTAGGGTTTAAATTTGGGCACTAATTAAGCATTAGGATTAGTGATATATTTTGGAGGGTTTTTTTGAGGGAGGAGTGATTTTAAAAAATGGCTTCATGGGCTATATAGCTGAGCTTTTGCTTTGAGGGTAGGGGTTCAAAATTGGCAGAGAAGAGCTTTTAGTGAATTATTTTTTTCCTATAGCCTTTTTTATGTTTTTTGTACCCATTTAGTTCATGTTGAGTATTGATTTTGTGCAAGGGGATGCATGTATTCCTTGCCATTATTCTGAAATTCATTATTATAAATTCTCATAGATTTTGATAAGAATAAAGATAGCTCATTATTCATACACCTTGTTATGGTCTTTGTTATCAATCCTATTCAATTTTTTTGCATTGAAGTGTAGTGTATCCATAACATAGATTAGTGAATTGTCTTGATTCCTATTCTAGGTTGTAGAATATAACATCCTGGAGAATCTGCATTTCTGTTGAAAGGAATATTGCGATTTTTCGCGAGATCCCTAGTAGTTATTTTCAAGTTAGCCTATGTATTGGATAGTGAGTGATTTTGCAGAAAAAATTTAGGGTATTTTAAGTGAATGTTAGTTTGAACCTTTTGAGAAATCTAAATCTTCATTTGTGTATCACCTTTCAAGTTTTCTTCATTACAGTTTTAATTAAAACTTCTCCCTTTCCTTCAAAAAAATCAGAAAAGAGTACTAAATTAGTGATACCCCAAATCCAATAGGAACGGGCCTACAATTTGGAGATTCCTTCTTATTTAGAGTCCACCCACAACTTAGGAAGGTTTCCATTATTACCATGAAATATTAGTATGCCCTAATGCCTGAGTTAGGGTGATAGTTTTTGGACTTAATAGTTTTTGGCATGCTTGGTAGGACCCCTTGTGATACATGAACATAATCCAAATAGGGGGTAGAAAAGCGTTTGAGTATTTGCAGCTATCACATACCAGGAGAGGCAGAAATGTGTAGAGAGAGTCTAGAGGTGAAAAAGATCTCTCCTTCCATCCTGTAGGAAGGGGTAGAAAGCCAAGAAGAAAAGGAAAAGAACATCCGAGTGAATTTCAGCTCCTCCCACTTACTATCCTGATTTACCTAATTCAAATCAAGAATCTTCAGAAAATTCTCCAGCGCTTCAATTTCAAGTTGTTCTTGAATAGCTAGTAGAAGAAGAACAACTAGCATCTTTAAGTTCTACTGCAGTAGCATCAAGAATGGCTAGAAGACTACCTTTTGTACCATTTTATCAAGGCAGCCCTCTGAGTATTGTAAATCACAACAACATACCATTGGCAGCCTTGAAAGGATTGCCATCATTCATAGGAGAAGGACAAACAACATCCATTGAGCACATAAGAGAAGTTGCTTCTCTTTGTAATGTGCATCATATCATGGAGGAGGATGTAGCTTTGAGGCTATTGGTTGCATCATTCAAGGGAAAGGCATTGGAATGGTTCCCAACTCTCCGAGTTGGATCAATTCCTTCATGGGATGCACTAGGTGAGGAGTTATCTAAAATTTTTGAAGATAAATCTAACAATCTTTCTTTGGTGGAAAAACTAACTAATATTAAAATGTCTGCACAAGAAGAGATGAGTGATTTTAGTGTCTGATTTCAAAAGACTTGGAACAGGATTCCTACCACAGTAAGACGCTCTACTAAATATGCATTTTTGTACTTTCTTACAAGCTTGAATAGTGATATTTTAGTTATGATCCAATCCATGGGGGGAAATTCTTTACCTCAAGCTTTTGAAATTGAAATTAGGGCAGAGAATAACGTTATTCAGGGAGGAAAGATAGCTCCTAGGCAACCTATGCCTTTCTTTCCTATCATCCAATCCAATGTGCCATTGATTAACCCACCTCTGGATCCATTACCATCTTATAAAAATGAAGAGATAATTCTCGCTACCCCTTCTAATGAATTACAAAGCATAAAATATAGACAACAAAAGACAGAGAGCTTATTACAAACCTTTGGAAATGAGTTGGTAAACCTTAAAAGGCAGAAAGCTCAAGGGAATCCAATAGCCCATACGTAAAAATAGATTGCTAGTTCTTCATCCCATCACCCTAATCAGTCCACTTACCAAGGTAACAAGCGGTAATACCAAGGAAATAGCAATGCTAATAGGAAAAATTTGAACCAAAGGCCTTATAGACCTTATAATCCTGCACCTCTTAATATTGGTAGGGATATTGTTCCTAACCAAAATAATCTTGCTACTGATTGTGAATGGTGCTATCCTTGTGGGAAACCCCACAATCAGTCTAAGTGCACTAATGGAGTGCTTAAACAAGCCCTAATGGTTCAAAGTGTGATTGATTCACAACCTACTGCATCTAGTAAAGAGACTCAACAACAACCTAACCTAACTTCTCTAGACAAAGCATTTCTGAATTGGCAAGAGGAAGAGTTCTGTGGAGTGATTAATGATTCACCTGTATTAGAAAATACAAGAACCAAGAAGAGATCTATAGAGTCAGAGCAGTAAGCTGCTAAGATTGCTTCCACAACTCAATCACCACTCATTCCTCCTATTTCTATTCTAAAATGTCACTTCACTCTTGCGAACAAAGAACAACAACATTAGAAGCAGGCAGATCAGATGACTGGTAAATGACCTCAGAAGGTACAATTTTTTGTTCCCTATAATATTGTTGATAATATGAAGAAGATGAATGTTTCTATTTATATGTGGGATTCATTAGCCATTATAGGGAAAGCTGATTTATTGAAAGAAGAGTTGTCTAAAGGGACAGCGAGTTTACATCAAGCCTTAAAGGAGCCTTCCAGGACTATTTTGGCTAATTCAGGGGCTACAGATGTGTAGGGGAGAGCAAAAAAAGATGGTAAGAAATTTCCAAATGTTAAGGTACATCCTTTTTATGTGTCCTTAATAATGGGGGATAACTTAGTGCATAATTGTATGGTGGATAGTGGTGCAACTAGCACAGTAATGCCTAAAAAGTTTTCATATCTGCTTGATTTGAAGTATGAACCTCTTGAGAAAGGAGTTATTCACCTAGATGGTTCATCATTTCACACTCTAGTTTTTGTTAAAAATGCAGGATTGACCCTACATGCTTGTCCCAAATTCTCTATTTTTCAGGATATCTATGTTATAGATCTACCTCCCTATTTTGCCATGTGTTTATCTATAGACTTTACTACAAAAATAGGAGTATATTTCTCTATGGATTGTTCTCATATGCTATTTAGAACCATATATGGTGCAAATGTGACCATAAAATTAGATTTGTTGACCAAGGATCACATTGAGCCTTATATTCCAAATTCCATAAATGCTAGTTGTGTGATCCTAGATGTTGATGATCTTAAGGACTATCTTACCTTTGATACTCAGATTGAAGGAATCCCTAATATTTAATTGGATGAATGGGTAGTTGGTAATTCTTTTAACACCCAAGATAATTTTTTTCATGATGTGGTATTTGGTAATTACATGATTGTAGAATCTAATTCAGTTATTCCTAATTTGAGAAAATTTCAAAGTGCTGATTCAGAACAGCCTAATCAACTTTGTGATCTTTATTTTGATGGATCTAAGAACAAGGATGAAGCTGGTGCAAGGGTTATGCTTGTGTTTGTAGATGGTGACAAATATTATGCTTCATTTAGATTGTTATTCCCTTGTTCTAATAATGTGGCTGATTATGTGAGTCTGATTCAGGGATTGGAGTGGGCAAGAAAGAGAAATATTAAGTCTTTAAGAGAATTTGGAGATAGTGAATTGGTGGTCAATCAGGAGAGAGGCTTAAGTGTTGTACAAAATGACTTCTTGAAGCTATATAAATCTAGAGTATAAGATATTTGATCTGATTTTGATGCATTCAATTTGATTTTTGTACCAAGAAGAAAAAACTAACATGTTGATAGGTTAGCTGCCATTGGTGCTCAAGTTATTATTTCTAAAAATAAAGGTGTAAATTATTATCAATCCCATATACAGATTGTTATTAGGCCATCTATCTAAGGTAATGACCTTAATTGGCAGGTTTTCAATACTGATGAGCAGATCTTAAGCTTTATGACAGATAAAGATAGCTTTGTAGCTTCTGAGAATAGAAAGATAAAATAGGAGTTTGAGGACTAGGTCATACAATTGAAGTCCAATAAGGTGCCTAAGGGATTAGTCATCTTGGATTCCCTTTTTAACTCTGATGATCAGTTTAAAAGGAATAAAACCAGCATGTTGATCAAAGAGGATCACTATGAGGAGCTAGAAATTTTCAGAGAAAAATATTTAAAGGTTGGTTAAGTCAACTCTCCTCAAGAGAAGGAACTACTTATTGCTTTATTTAAATAATTCAATGATGTCTTTGCATGGGATTATTCTGATTTGAAAGGCTTTGACCCTCAATTAACCCAATACACCATTGAGTTAGAACCTAATTCAAGGCCAATCAGGTTTAATCCAAAGTTGCCCTTGATGCTCAAAGAGCTCAATAAATTGCTAGATAGTGGTATCATCTTTCCAATCAAGCATACATCTTGGGTTTCAATTCTAATTCCTGTGAGGAATAAAAATGGAGAGATTATACTATGTGTCAACTTTAGAGACCACAATAGGGCATCTCTAAAAGATTGACACCCTCTTCCATCCATGGAACAAATTTTACAATATGTCTCTGGTTTTGAAAGATTCTCTCTCCTTGATGGTTATTCTGGCTATAACCAAGTATTGGTAAGGGATGAAGATCAATTTAAAACTAATTTTACTACTAAATGGGGAATAATGGCATACAAGAGAATGCCATTTAGTTTATCAAATGCAGGAGCCACATTCCAAAAGGCTATGGATATGGCCCTTAAAAATATGATGTATAAATTTGTTCTTGTTTATTTGGATGATGTTACCATTTACAGCAAAGTTGCAGGTCAACATATAGGCCATTTGAGGCAAGTACTTCAAAGATGAAGAGATTTTGGAATCTCTCTCAATCCCAAAAAGTTAGTTTTTGTAGTTCATGAAGGTAAGCTCTTAGGTTACCAAGTCTTAAAAGAGGGTACAACAACAGACCCTGAAAGAATCCATGCAATTCCGGATTTTTCATTACCAAAACACAAGAAATGGCTGCAAAGTTTTATTGGTAGAATTAACTTTGTAGGCTCTTTATTCTAGACATTACTAAATTGCTAAAGCCATTGACTACAATGCTGAAGAAGAATGTACCTTTGAGCTAGACAAAGGAAGGAAAGTCTAGTTTTGAGCACATTAAACAAGATTTATCATCAACTCCTACCTTAGCTAATCCTGATTTTACTAAAGATTTTATCCTATATGCTTTTGCAGGCTATGATACTATTTTATCTATGTTGGTGTTGAAAAATGATGAAAAATTGGAGCAGCTTGTAGCTTTTTTCAGCAAAGGAATGGATGATTATGAACAAAGGTACAATTTTGTAGAAAAGTATGTACTTTCTATTATAAAGTCCTTAAAGAAATTCAAGCATCTTGTTTCTAGGAATAGAATTCACCTTATGGTTGCTCACCCTAGCATCAAAGATTTTCTATTAAATAAGGATGTAAATGAAAAGAGGACAGGTTGGATCACAAATGTTATGGAATATGATGTACATATCCATGTAACCAAGCTGGTTAGATGCAATGGTTTGTGTGCACACATGGTAGAGAAAGAGGAACAAGAGGCTGAATGAAGTATTGAGGTTGTTTTGTTGCAGGTTACTCCTTTCCTTAATGATCAACCAACAAGTTGGTTGAATGATATGAGCAGATTTTTGCAAACTGGACAATGCCCAATTGAACTAAGTAAAGCCAAAAGGAGGTATTTTGGATTGCAATCTATCCCTTATATTTTGATAAATGGTATGCTTTATTGAAAGGACTATTCTGGAATGTTGTTGAAATGCATTCATACCGTTGATCAAAATAGGATTTTATTTGAATTCCATGATGGAGCATATGGAGGGCACTTCAACCCTAAAACTAAAGCATGGAATATATTAAGAGGAGGCTATTATTGGCCTGATCTATTCAAGGATGCCCACACATGGGCAAGAAAATGTCAGAAATGCATATTTTTTGCAGGAAAACAAAGGCTAGCAACATTACCACTAAACCCTATCATTGTTGAACAACCATTTATCAAGTGGGGAGTGGATTTCATAGGTCCAATTAACCCCAATTCCAGTGTAGGTCACAAGTGGATCTTAACTACCATGGACTACTTTACAAGATGGACTGAAGCCATTGCATTAAAGGAATCAACCGGGTCTGATGTTCTCAGCTGTTATGAACACATTATAACCATGTTTGGAGTACCTCACTCAATTATTTAAAATAATGCATTGGATTTTGTTGGTTGTAGAATAACAGAATGGACAGTTAAAAATGGGATATATTTGAACACATCATCTAACTATTACCCTTAGGGTAATGGCCTTATTGAGTCTACTAACAAGAATTTGATAAGGATTATCAAAAGGACTCTTCAAGAAAACAAGAGGGATTGGTATACAAAACTAAAGGAAGCTCTATAGTTGGATAGAATTACACCAAATAAAATCACTAGAAGCTCACCTTATTTATTGGTTTATGGTAAAGAAGCAAGGTTACCTATTTCAACTGAGTTTCCATCCATTCAATTGGCTGATCAGATTTTTTTATTTGAAGAGGAGGATCTTCTTAAGTTGAGGTATGCTGAATTATTATAGTTAGAAGAGAAAAGGAGCATAGCTTTGAGGAATAGTGAGCTAAGATAGCATCAGACTATGAGAACTTTTAACAAAAAGGAAACTCCTAAAGAGTTCAAAGAAGGTGATCTTCTTGGGAAATGGGATGTACTGAAGAGAAGACCATGGAAACATGATAAATTTGATAACTTTTGGTTAGGCCCCTTTGTCATTGCTGAATGTAAAGAGAATAATTATTTTCAGTTGTCTACCATAGATGGAGAAATCTTTCCAATCCCTGTCAATGGGATCTTCCTCAAATTTTTCTTTGAGGGTTAGTACTTTCAGCTTGGTTTATTTTCAATAAGTGTTGTCAAGCACTCTAGGAGTCTTTAGTTTTCTTTTTTCAATAAAGTGCCTTCTTGGGACAAGGTCCTAGTTAGGTTGCATCTATCCTAGTTAGGTTGCATGAGTCCTAGTTAGGTTGTTGAGTCCTAGGTCTAGGTTGCATTGGTCTTTGAATAAGGCTACTTTGGTTTCCTAAGTTGTTCCTCTTTTTCCCTAGGGATAAGGTCTAGGTTCATGTCTAGTAGGTAGACATCTAGTAGAGGTCACCAGAATTATTACCCTAAAATTGCACATTTGCAATCTAACAATCATACACACAAAAAATTGCATAAACGTACATCTTATCGACATTTTTTATTCAAAAAATGATAAAATATACCTTTCTATTACATTCATACTATCAGAAAATTATATTCTAAGTATTGATCATGTTTAAAATTCAAAATTTCAATTTGATCATTACATTGTGCATTCAAACTGAATGTAGTATGCATATAGGTATCATGTTATATCTTTTGGATTCAAAACTTAGAGATAATTACAGAAAAGAAAGTAAGAATGAAGCATGAGTAGGGGTCCATGCATTACCTTGTATAGTAGAGTGTCTACATTTGGTGCTAGTTGTCTTCCATTGTCCAGTTTTCATGGTGTCTTTTGTCCATCTTTGAGTTATCTCTACATATTAGGTATAGGGTCCTGTCATGCATCATGTAAAAAAGGGATGTTAGATCCAATTGGATCTAATAAATACATGAACCAAAACAACATACATCAAGAAGGCTTTCAGAGATGAACATTTACCAATAACATCAATACAACAACAAGATATAACTCATCATCAACTAAATAAAGAATATCAAGGGGACATATCTTTATAAAACCTTTTACTGCATATGGTTATTAGTCTGCATTTTCAAAGTATTGTTGTTTGTAGAACCATAAAAAACTAAATCAAAGGGACTTAGGTCTTGAATCTGAGAAACCTTTTTCAGAATGACATCAGCATGTTAGGTTAGCAAACACAAAGAAACAAACCAACATTCATGCATGAGTTTCATCTCATATGACACTCACACACAAACATTAATTGGCTCATTTTTTTTTCTAACCTAACAAGTTGATTGGTGATGTGTGTGCAATAGGTGAACAAGTAACTAAAGTATATAACAAAGAAAACTACAGTGAGAGTCACGAGCACGTGCTTGAACTTCACATAAGGCATTAAATACAAGAGAGATGTGTGCATTACAAGGTTATGATCCAATATTATGTGCAGATGTAGAAGAAGAGGATTAAATGCATGAAGGATGATACAATGATGCTATAGGAGACACATATGCAATGAAATGTTCCTAGGTAGGATATGCACAAATGGAGGTGAAAATGTTTACTATCGTCATGCAAGATGATTTGAAAGCAATGTTGTTATTGTAAGTATCCAAATACAAAAAATATGTACTAGATTCAATTATGGAAAGTGAACACTTAACAATCAAACATGTTATCATCAGTCTCATCTTATAAATTGTTGTTTCTATTTACATAACAGTGTGGTTTGCAAAAAGTGAGAATAGACAACAGTGCAAACAATCTACATAAAGAGTTACAAATGGAAAACTATATGCAAAAATTGGAGTAACAGTGTATTTATATGTTGTCATAGAATGTGAAATTACAAAAATTAATTACATTATGTCAAGATGAGAAAAACATATGCATAAATTGTTGGCATTAAACAAGTACATCATGTCAATATTGTTTAATGAGATAAGAAATTAGTCCACAGTGATGTTAACTTCTGCAAACAAATGACAAAGGAATATATACATTAAACAATGATATCTATGCATGTATATGTTGATAAGAATGGAGCAGAACAGTATGTATCTATGAATTCATCTTTCAAAAAACTATTAAAGTCAATGATGTTGTGGTGATTCATGTTTTGAAAAAGGGGGATCAAGAGAAAACGGATAGTATCCATGTCCCTAATATGTATTTGGAGTAATGACTTTTTTTAGGGTGTTAAACAAACTGTGCTATTTTGGTGTGTTGAAATGATAGTGTCATGTGTGTTCATCAATTAAATAATGTTGTTATTAATATAGTATTCATATTTGAACCAAATTGGAAGTTTAGTGCATGCAGAGTATGGTGTCGAGTAGATGTAGAGAAATGAGATGTGCATGTTTGGGATGAGTTTCCTATTATGAATATTTCCCATGGGATTCATGAGCCCATACTCAAACCCCATGGGTAATGATCTATATGAAATTAAATAAACATGTAATTATACACTATTTCCTACACACAAACTGGATATTTTAAACATGTTCGGATAGTTAAAGAGCAACTGTCAAGCACAAGATACATTATGTTGCAAATTACACATATAATGTGTTTAGTTCAGAAAAAATGTTCTCGGCCTCAAACAATATTCAAATGTTTTATGTTTATGACAGTATGGCCATGTATTTTAACATTACTATCAAGCTTCAAAGAAAACATTGAATGAAGTACTGTCGAACATGAGTTACACTCCATATAGATCAAACATCAAATGTTTCTTAGACAAAAGATATGGAGTTTAGCCTCAATAGAAGGAAATATGTTTTATGTTTAAAATATTATGGTAATGTTTTCAGAAGAAACATTAATGAAGCCTACTTAAGATATCTAGAGTTCAATTCTCAACAAAATAATGACAACTTGTGGGTTTTTTTTAAAGTTTACATCTAAATATGCAAAAAATGTCAGGTGGGTATCCATTTTTGTCACCATTCAACAAACACACAGTGTACAAATATGAAGAGGAGTGACATATGGTTATTTAAAGAGCAAGACTCAAAGTGAAGATACAGGTTTTCATGCTACAAAAGAGAAGATTCAACAATGAAGTAAATATAAACCTAGATTTCCTGCTGAAAAGATGAAGACTAGAAAACCCAGAAAGATGGAGTCATTTAAACTTGAGATCTTAACTAGTATGCAAAAGATCACAACTTGTCGACTTCAAAAAACATCTACTTCAAGTAAACCTGCAGAGAATGAATGAAAGAGTTACTTATTTGGAGTTACACATGTCAATCCTGGTCTTAAAAAAATAGTGCTATTTTGGTGTGTTGAAATGATAGTGCCATGTGTTTTCATTAATTAAATAATGTTGTTAATAATATAGTATTCATATTTGAACCAAATTGGAAGTTTAGTGCATGCAAGGTATCATGTCAAGCAAATGCAAAGAAATGAGATCTGCATGTTTGGGATGAGTTTCATATTATGAATATTGCCCATGGGAGTCACGATCTCGTGCTTGAACCCCATAGGTAATGATCTATATGAAATTAAATAAATAGTGTATTTATACCCTATTTCCTGCATAGAGACTGCATATTTTAAACATGTTTAGACAAGTAAAGAATAAATTTCAAGCATAAGATACATTATGTTGCAAATTAAACATATAATGTGTTTAGTTTAGAAAAAAATGCTCTTGGCCTCAAACAATATTCAGATGTTTTATGTTTATGAGAGTATGGCCGTGTTTTTTAACATTACTATCGAGCTTCAAAGAAAACATTGAATGAAGCAATAGTCAAACATGAGTTACATTCCATACAGATCAAACATCAAATGTTTCTCAGACAGAAGATATGGAGTTTGGCCTCAACATAAGGAAATATGTTTTATGTTTAAAACATTATGGTCATGTTTTCAGAAGAAACATTGATGAAGCCGACATAATATATCTAGAGTTCATTTCTCAGCAAAATAATGATGGGTTGCGGGTGATTTTTAAATTTTACATCTAAATATGCTGAAAATACCAGGTGGATATCCATTTTTGTCACCATTCAACCAACACATAGTGTACAAATATGCAGAGGAGTGACATATGGTTATTTAAAGAGCAAGACTCAAAGTGAAGCTATGGGTTTTCATGCTACAAAAGAGGAGATTCAATAGTGAAGTAAATATAAACCTAGATTTTCTACTGAAAAGATGAAGACTAGAAAACCCTGAAAGATGGAGTCATTTAAACCCAATATCTTAACTAGTATGTAAAAGATCACAGCTTGTCGACTTCAAAAAACATCTACTTCAAGTAAAGCTGTAGAGAATGAATGAACGAGTTACTTATATGGAGTTACACATGTCGAGCATGGTCTTCTCCAAAATACATACATAGTGTCATGTTTTATGGGTTGCAAACCCACTAATGTAGAAGTTGAGTTCCAAATGCAGAGGAGGTTCCATGTATCATGGATTAAGATTTGGAAGACTCTATAGAAGTTATACCAAGAGACTGAGCTCTTCAAGTTACAACCCAGTGAAAATAGCTTTTGAGACTCCTACTTCTCTAAAAGCCTGAGCTCTCAAAATAAAGTCCTAACTCAAGCTCAATGTAATGAGCCCAAAAAACCCCAGCCAGATTCAAGGAAAAAACCATAGTGAGAACGCCATGTGAAATGACATATAGCATTCAGGACTCCCAGTTACACAAAGAGCCCAAAATCACAGCAAGAAGCTCGAGCTTCTTTTCTAAGATGTACATATAGTGCCATACATCATGGCATCAAGTTCCTGATTCAAACAACAAGCATGGTGGCGCAGTGAAAAATCCTAAAATTTACCTCTAGAACCAAATACAAATGAGATGTAAAAAACATTATGCAGTGTTTTTACAAAATTTTCACGTCCACTGACAAAGAAATTTAATGCCCTCTCAGTTGTAGTGCCTCGATAGTTCCCAAGAAGTGTCACGATAGTACCTTAAGTGCCATGACAGATAGAGATATTTCACAGTGGGTTGGGTCATATCGATCATGAGCATTATTCATGTTTATTTATGAGCTTGAATGTGGATTGGGTTTATTGCATATAGAGTTAGGGTTCTTAACTGTGGTGTCAGCTTGGAGTTAGGGTTTTTTATGCCAAGGTATTAGGTTATGTTGTGAGTTAGGTTCTTTATGTAATGGGGTTTATGCATTTTGGTTTTTTTTTATGGTTTCTGTAATATATTTTGTAAAAAGTTGGTAAATTATGAAGAAAGATGTAAATCTTTTATACACCAACTTTAGGGGCTAGATCTAGGGCTTAAATTTGGGCACTAATTAAGCCTTAGGATTAGTGATATATTTGGGAGGGTTTTTTTGAGGGAGGACTAATTTTCAAAAATGGCTTCACGACCTATAGCTGAGCTTTTTCTTTGAGGGTAGGGGTTCAGAATTGGAAGAGAAGAGCTTTTAGACAATTATTTTGTTCCTATAGCCTTTTTTATGTTTTTTGTACCCATTTAGATCATGTTGAGTATCAATTTTGTGCAAGAGGATACATGTATTCCTTGCCATTATTCTAAAATTCATTCTTTTAACTTCTCACAGATTTTGATAAGAATAAAGCTAGCCCATTATTCATACACCTTGTTATGGTCTTTGTTATCAATCCTATTCAATTTTCTGCATTGAAGTATAGTGTATCCATAGCATGTATTAGTGAATTGTCTTGATTCCTATTCTAGGTTGTAGAATATAACATCCTCCATTATCTGCATGTTTGTTAACAGGAGTATTACTATTGTGCTGAGATCCCTAGTAGTGATTTTCAAGTTAGCCTCTTTATTGGATAGTGAGTGATTTTGCAGAAAAAATGTAGGGTATGTAAAGTGAATGTTAGTTTGAATCTTTTGAGAAATCTAAATCTTCATTGGTGTATCACTTTTCAATTTTTATTCATTACAATTTTAATTAAAACTTCTCCCTTTCCTTCCAAAAAATCATAAAAGAGCAGTAAATTAGTGATACCCCAAATCCACTAGGAACTGGCCTAAAATCTAGAGATTCCTTCTTATTTACAGTCCACCCACAACTCAGGAAGTTTTCCATTTTTACTATGAAATATTAGTATGCCCTAATGCATGAGTTAGGGTGATATGTTTTTTCCTTAACAGTTTTTGGCACGCCAGGTGGGACCCCTTGTGATACATGAACAAAATCCAAACAGGGAGCAGAAAAGAGTTTGATTATTTGCAGTTATCACATACCAGGAGAGGTAGAACTTTGCAGAGAGAGCCTAGAAGTGCAAAAGAGCTCTCCTTCTAGCCTATAGCAAGGGTTAGGAAGCCAGGAAGACAAAGGAAAAGAAGATCTAAGAGAAGTTTAGCTCCTCCCACTTACTACACTAATTTACCTGATTCAAATCAAGAATCTTCATAAAGTTCTCCAGCACTTCAATTTCAAGTTGTTCTTGAACAACCAACAGAAGAAGACCAGCCAACATCTTCATGTTCTACTATAGTAGAACCAAGAGTGGCTAGAAGACTACCTTTTGTACCATTTGATCAAGGCACCCCTCTGAGGATTCCAAATCACAACAACATACCATTGGCAGCCTTGAAAGGATTACCATCATTCACAGGAGAAGGACAAACAACAACCATTGAGCACATCAGAGATGTTTCTTCTCTTTGTAATGTGGAGCATATCATGGAGAAGGATGTACCTTTGAGTCTATTGGTTGCATCATTGAAGGGAAAAGCATTGGAATGGTTCTGAACTCTCCGAGTTGGATCAATTCCTTCATGGGATACACTAGGTAAGGAGTTATCTACATTTTTTGAAGATAAATCTAACAATATTTCTTTGGTGGAACAACTAACTACTATTAAAAGGGCTCCACAAGAAGAGATGAGTGATTTCAATCTCTGATTTCAAAAGAATTGGAACAGGATTCATACCATGGTAAGACCCTCTGTTGAATATGCATTTTTGTACTTTCTTAAAAGCTTGAATAGTGATATTTTAGTTATGATCCAATCCATGGGGGGAACCTCTTTACCTCAAAATTTTTAAATTGCAATTAGGGCAGAGAATAGCCCTATTCAGGTAGGGTAGATAGCTCCTGGGCCACCTATGCCTTTCTTTCCTAGAATCCAATCCAATATGCCATTGATTAGTCCACCTCTAGATCCATTACTATCTTATAAAAATGAAAAGATAATGCTCGTTGCCCATTCTAATGAATCGTAAAGCATTAAAGATAGCCAACAAAAGATAGAGAGCTTATTACAAACCTTTGGAAATGAGTTGGTAAACCTTAAAAGGTAGAAAGCTTAAGGGAATCCAATAGCCCATATGCAAAACTAGTTTGCTAGTTCTTCATCGCAACAACCAAATTAGCCCACTTACCAAGGTAACAAGTAGCAATACCAAGGAGATAGCAATGCTAATAGGAAAATTTAAAACCAAAGGCCTTATAGACCTTATAATCCTGCACCTCTAAATACTGTTAGGGATATTGTTCCTAAATAAAATAATCTTGCTATTGATTATCAATGGTGCTATCCTTGTGGGAAACCCCACAATCAGTCTAAGTACACTAATGGAGTGCTGAATCAAGCCCTAATGGTTTGAAGTGTAAATTATTCACAACCTATTGCATCTAGTGAAGAGACTCAACAATAGCTTGACCTAACTGCTCTAGATACTACATTTCTTAATTAGCAAGAGGAAGAGTTCTATGGAGTGAGTAATAATTCACCTGTATCAGCAAACACAAGAACCAAGAAGAGAGCTCTACAGTCAGAGTAGTCAGCTGCTAAGATTGCTTCCACAACTAAATCACCATGTATTCCTCCTATTTCTATTCTTAAATATCACTCCACTCTTGTAAACAAAGAACAACCCCACCAGAAGCAGGAAGATCAGATCATTGGTAAATCACCTCAAAAGGTACAGTTTGATGTTCCCTATAATATTGTTGGTAATATAAAGAAGATGAATGTTTCTATTTCTATGTGGGATTCATTAGCCATTGCAGGGAAAGTGATTTATTCAAAGAAGAGCTGTCTAAATGGACAACAAGTTCATGGCAAGCCTTAAAGGAGCCTTCAAGGACTGTTTTGGCTAATTTAGGGGCTGCAAATGTGCAGCGGAGAGCAACAAAGGATGGTTAGAAATTTCCAAATGTTAAGTCACCTCATTTTTATGTGTCCTTAATAATGAGGGATAAGTTAGTGCATAATGGTATGGTGGATAGTGGTGCAACCAGCACAGTAATGCATAAAAAGATTAGAGATCTGCTTGATTTGAAGTATGAACCTCTTGATAAAAGGAGTTATTCAGTTAGATGGTTCATTAATTCACACTCTAGGTGTTGTTAAAAATGTATCTTTGACCCTACATGCTTGTCCCAAATTCTCTATTTTTTAGGATATCTATGTTATAGATCAGCCTCCCTATTTTGCCATGTGTTTATCTAGAGACTTTGCTACAAAAATAGGATGATATTTCTCATCTAATTGTTCTCATATGTTGTTTAGAACTTGATATGGTGCAAATATGACCATATAATTATATTTGTTGACCAAGGATCACATTGAGCCTTATATTCCAAATTCCATAAGTGCTAGTTGTGTGATCCTAGATGTTGATGATCTTAAAGAATATATGGCCTTTGATACTCAAATTGAAGGCATCCCTAAAATTTTATTTGATGAATGGGTAGCTGGTAATGCTTTTAACACCCAAGATAAAAAAAATTCATGATAATGGATTTGGTAATTACATGATTGTAGAATCTATTTCAATTATTCCTAGTTTGATAAAATCTCAATGTGTTGATTCAGAATAGCCTAATCAACTTTGTGATCTTTATTTTGATGGATCAAAGAACAAGGATGGAACTGGTGTAGGGGTTATGCTTTTTTGTGCACATGGTGGCAAATATTATCCTACATTTAGATTGTTATTCCCTTCTAACAATGTGGCTAAATATGAGAGTCTGATTCAGGGATTGGAGTGGGAAAGAAAGAGAAATATTAATTCTTTAAGAGAATTTAGAGATAGTGAATTGGTGGTCAATCAGGTGAGAGGATTGAATGTTGTAAAAAATGATTTCTTGAAGTTATACAAATCTAGAGTGTCATATATTCTATCTGATTTTGATGCATTCAATCTTCTTTTTGTACTAAGAAGAAAAAACCAGCATGCTGATTGAACCGCCTCACAATAGGTTCTTAGTAATCATTCCCAAAGCTTCTCTTAGGAATAGTTTATTTAATCTAAGGATCACTTCTCCCACCATGAGGTGAATTTAGTTTCTCAACCCAGTGATGTATACTTGAAATGGTACGGCATAGTATGTACACTAAGTTCCTTAAGGAGCCATTCTACCTATGATGCAAGAAAGTAAAATACATGAAAGGAAACTATACTAGGGCTGCAAGAATGGAAACACACTTATTCCTTACTAAAATGAGTGCTACAACTTGCAAACTCTACTTAAATCTATTCTTTCAACCTAGAGCATTCACTATAGCTATCCTTGTAGGTGCTGCAGGAACATTCACAAAGTACAATGTTGAAGGAAGAAACTATAATCTTATATCTGGAATATTGAAAATGTAGAAAGTAAATCTATTCTACTTCTACTATAATCCATGTACCAAGTAGGCCCCCTTGGTTTTCTTATGCTAATCTATGAACATAGAATATGAACACAAAGTTATTTCTTTATCTTTCAAAAATGATTACATGAGAATAAGACATGAAACTAAAAATGAACTTGTTGTGCAAGATACAATTAGAAAATTTTATTCCATTCAAAAATCCAAACAAACAAACAATCATTCTCCTCCCTATAAATAAAGGATTGACTTCTTTATTCCAAAATATAAAAGGAACTAACTAACTAAAACCATGCCAAAGAAATAGAACAAGAAGCACAAGGGCCCAAGACGTGCACAATGAAGTCTGGGTGAACAAGTCAACATGTTGGTAATATGGAGAGAATATAGTAGAGATATATTTATGCATCTCTAAAATAGTAGCTCTTGATTTGTAATAGTCATGTCTTCTGATGCCATTATGGCTTATCCACTCGAAGCTGGTCTTTACGTCCTCCTTCAATGTCATTGACCACTCCCAGTGACTCCTACTTCTTGGCAAGATTGGTTAATATGCAAAAGATATTCATGCAAGTTGCTTATCAAATTAACCCAGATGTTAGAACACACATTCTGATTATTATATGAAATACTACAACATATATAGTATTGGCATAATATGACATATCTATTCCACCCATGGCTTAATGGTTATTTCTGTACTTAACAAAAGTTTAACTGACAAAAAGTTCACAACTATTCTGATAATACTTGAAAAAAGAGTGCAAGGTTTAATATAATAAAGACAGTAAAATAGGCTCATCATTTGCCCCTTGGTAAGTTGAATGCTTGTCCTCAAGCATTACATCTTATGGTAATTGCTCTGAAATCTCCAACCTTTGTTCTTCCTCTCCTTTGGCTTTTAAAGGTGTAATAGAACCCTCTTTTTCTATCCCAGACACCCACTCTTTGATCTTCTTGAAGTCCGTCTAGTCTGTCAGTTATGATGTCATACAGGGGCCAGAGGAGCATCAGTGGCTGCATGGTGAGTGGACACCAGAGTTCTTGTCTAGTTTTCCTTCCCAGTTGTATATATTCTGGCACTCTTTGGATAGCTACTTGGAGGTTGATAGGACTATGTGGTTCTGATCTCTTCAATATCTCAGATAACCTACCCCATCTGCTTCTGGCTCTGGCCAGGGCTCTCTAAAAGACAAAGTGAGATAAACCATCATACTCTGCATAAACCTCTACTCTAATCCCAAAAATTTTGTCCCTTATTTCTTCCTTTATTTTGTCATAAGTCAAATTGAGCCAATCTCTGAAGAGTGTAGCTGCCTTGCTGCTCTCTACTCTTAATGGTAATGGCTCTATTTTCTCCTGTTCCCTATAATTTTCCAACTATCTATCATAGTTGGCTTCATTGTGGATCTAGGACATCAATGCCCTTAGGTGGATATCCCCTATGTAAAGTAGAGGATTCCACTTAGTCTCAGCTGGGATAATTAATTTATGCATGTATAGTTCACAAATTTGATTTTGTTGCCATGATGAAAGAGTTTGATAAAGACCATAAAATTCTTGGGCTGACTTGAACTCAGAATCAATATCTTTGATGGTCATCATTAGCTGGAAGAAGAGGAACTATTCTTTCAAATATATGGTATAGACCCTAGGAGGTGGCCTACACATAATGATCTAATCAGCCAATTTGAGGGCATGATCCATTTTCTTTTTTTGTTTTGCAAGTTGTTCTTTCAATTCTGCAATTTCTTCCTCTTTCTTTGTTATGACCTTCTTTAGTTTCTTCTTTTCTTCTCTCCATAGAGTTTTTGTTAACACATACTTGTTATGAAATCTAAAGAGAAGCATTTGCAATGTGATCAGGCCACTATCTTCTATTTGATTTCTTTGCCTCCTTTGTTCCTTCCGAGACTGCTCTAAGAAACTTACTAGCCAAGTTCTGTTTTAGGGCACTAAGGCAGTTTCTGCATAGGCTAACTGATGGATTATTGAGGCATTCTCCTCATTAATGACTATAATATCCTTATGGATTTCCTGGGAACTATTTTGAAAATCACCAGGTTCAGCTTCATAAGTTTCTACGGAGTGTGGAGGAAAGTCTGGAACTGCAGACTGATTTGGAGAATCATTTGGAATTATTTGCACATTGGGTTGTTCATCATATTGCAAAGGAGAAGTGGGTTGGCTTATGGAGGATGCCCTAGGGAGATGTCCTCTCATTATAGGACTCCTTCATATAGGGGTCTCCACAATTTCTATAGCCTTTTCTTTAGCACCTTTCTTCAGCTTCTCTACTGCAAGAGTAGCTCCTGCAAGAACCAGATTCATTTTCTTCCTCTTCCAAGAAGTAGGGATTTGTGGTTTGGCTGTAGGAACTGAAGGTTGTTCCTCTAATTTTCATTTTCCTTTGGTTCAGGAAGAATTAGGTACATTTCTCTCATGAGCAGGTAAGGGCACATTTCCTTGAAGATTGACAGTTTCTGCCCCTTGGGTATCTTTTTCAATGGCTGGGTCAGTTGGTATTACATTATCATGACCAATTTGCTCATTAGGATTAACCTGTGGCTATAGGGTTTTACGCTGGAAATACTCTGACCATGCCATGGGAGAGGCATCCCTAAGAGATATTTATATTAATAGTTTAATTAGGGCATGGTGGGTAACAGAATTTGTATTCCCTTTTTGGGTCTCTTCAGCACTAATGTATAGCATGTTATATAAATTTTTTGGAACATTTACTGCTAGATTATGCCTCACATAACTTAGTAATTTGAAATTATGTGCGTGTAAATTGGAAAATCTCCCTTCACATGTAAAATACCTAATGATATGTGTAGCCAACTCATTATACGATGGAGGGATAAACATTCTCTTGCAATCCTATTTGGTAATCTCCAAAGGAGGATCACTTGGTAGGGTGAACTAACCCCTTGCTGATCTAGCATCATGAACATTAGGGTAATGTTCTCAAGCCATTGGTAATCTAGTAAATTTTGCAATCCACTCCTCTATCACTACAATTTTTAATCCCCACATAGTTTCCTGACCTTCTTCAAATGTACTCACAAATTCCACTGCTGAGTCATCAAATTTGGTTAACCTTAAGAAATACCCTAACCAGCTGCATGCATTGAATCTTGTGACCACTTCAACATCTAAGAGTAACACACCATATGCTACTAGCTCATGTATCTATAACTGGCCTCCCATCTATGCTTTTCTAATTTCAATCTATCTTCTTAGCAGTAGGTAGATGCCTTATTCCTTATTTGAATTTCAGACTACCCATTTTTTAACAAAGGACTATGAGATTTCTCCTGAATTTCTCTACTTTTCTTGGCATGAACAATGGTGATGAATTAAGATAGGAGAGATTATAATATTTACTACGGGTTGTCACTTAACTTAATTATAATTCACATCAAGTCTAAAAATCATGGAGGATTCGAGAATAAAAGTATGACAGTTGTGCGATATAACACTTAGAACTTAATGAGACAAGGCTAAGTACAGATTTGAGGTGACATAAAATCTTTGAGGCATAAATAGCAATGATAGTTTGGAATTAATACACTTCTCTCCCCCCTAATTAACTTTGACAAGTGTCCACACTTGGTAGACGTGGCATGAGGGATGGAACTGGCGTAATGTCATAATGATATATATATATTGCAGTACTAGATACAATTATCAAAATCTATGCACTAAAAATTGAAAAAAATTGAAAAATGCGTACTTGTCATTTGATCTTTGCACATGTCAGAAAAGGTGGTGAGAGTGGTATGAAAGTGGCAGTGGCTGACGTCAGTGTACTCAGCTGCTTATTGAAATATTTTAAAGGAAAAAATGATGATGACGAGGAAGGTGGGTGGGTGGGAGATTATAGAAATGAGATGAGGTGGAAAGAAGAAATAGAAAGTGAATGGAAGAATGTACTTCATGTAAACATGAAGCATTTATTATGGACATGCTTGATGGATTTTACTGAAGAGCTATAGGAAGAAGGTTCACACCCTCTGCTACAAGAAGTGTTACCTGTTGCTCATTTGAATTTTGTTGTTTGAATTGTTGCAGGAAGTCTTCTTTTGTTTGGGGTTGGTGATACAACTTTAGCTGATGTCCATTGACTAGAAGCTTGAAGTGTACCAGATCAATTGTGGTCAACTGGATGGCTCCATTGGTGAGAACATGGGTTAGTTAATATGGCCCCAACCATCTTGTCTACAAATTTCCTGGTATTTCTTTGAATCTTGAATCATACAGAAATGCCCAGTCTCCAAATTGAAATTGTTTGTTCTTGATATGCGAGTCATGCCATTTCATCCTTTGTTTCTGGACTAGTTCAGTTCTCTCAAGTGCATATTTATGCATTTCATCCAAGGAATTAAGATGCAGTAATCTTTCCTTCTGTGCTGTAGGAAGATCAATATTTAACTGCAGTGTTGTCCTTAGTGTTTTGTGTTCAAATTCAACTGGTAGCATAGCTGATTTTCCATACAATAGTTCAAATGGACTGAATCCTATACTAGTCTTCCAAGTTGCTCTATACGCCCAGACAGCTTCTGATAGTCAGCTACTCTAGTCTCGGTGATGCAGATGAACAATCTTTGTTAAGATGGCTTTGATTTCCCGATTGGTAACTTCAGCCTATCCATTGGCTTGAGGGTGATAAGGGCTGGACTTCCTATGTCAGATATTGTATTCTTTCATGAGATCTGTTATTAAATTGGAAGTGAATTAGGCACCTTGGTCAGTTACAAGTTCTCTTGGTACTCCATATCTTGTGAAAATCTTATCATATAAAATTTGTTCAAGGAATATACTACTGCTAGTAATTCTTTCTCTGTCACTGTGTAGTTTAACTCTGGTCCATGGAGGCTTTTGCTAATGTAGTAAATTACATTTTCCATGTTACTAGACTTTTGTCCTAGGAAAAAACCTAGTGCATAGTCTGAAGCATCTATATGAATGTGAAATGGCAAAGTCCAATCAGGACCCCTAAGTATGGGTGTAGGAGTTAATAGTTTCTTAAGCTGCAGGAAGGATTCATCACATTCTTTTGTCCAGTTAAATTCAGGCTCTTTAGTAAGCAAAGTATATAGAGGACAATCTATTTCACTAAAATTTTGGATAAACCTTCTATAGTAGCCAGCATGTCCTAGGAAAGACCTAACATCTTTCTTCTTTATAGGAATAGGAAATGTTAGAATTACCTCTATTTTCACAGGATCTACCTGGTTTCTAGCTTCAGATATAAAATGTCCCAGCACTATGCCTTCTTGCATCATCATGAAACATTTTTCACTATTGAGAGACAAATTATGTTCTTGACATCTGATTAGCACTCTTTCCAAATTATTTAGGGCTTCCTCAAAGGTGACTCCAAATGTAGTAAAGTCATCCATATATATCTCCATACAATCATGTGATATATCAGCAAAAATGAAGATTACAGCTCTCTAGAAAGTATCTAGTGCATTACATAGGCCAAATGGTAATATAGAATAGGCATAGGTACCCTAGGGGCATGTGAATGTAGTCTTCTCCTGATATTCTAGAGCAATGCTGATCTGGTTGTAACCACTGTATCCATCTAGGAAGGAGAAATATTTCTTACCAGCCAGAGTGTCCAAGACTTGATCAATAAAGGGTAAAGGAAAATGATCCTTCTTTGTGGCATTATTCAACTCTCTATAATCCACACATATTCGCCATTTCCCCCATTTCTTAGGTACAATAAATAACAGTGATACACACTTGCTATCAGATATTGGATAGATGAAACCAACATCTAGTAATTTTTGTAATTCACTTTTGAATATCTCTCTCAATGCTAGATTTATCCTTCTTTGAGGATGGCATAGTGGTAAGCTGCCATCATTAATGTAGATCTTATGGGTATAGAGCTTGGGGTTTAGTCCTAGCATGTCTCCTTAATTCCAAGAAAAGGCTTTCTCATGCTTACACAAGAGTTTAGTCAAAATTTCCATTTGTTGAGGTGGTAACTTGTTGTTTACATGGAGATTATGACCAGTGGAAATTTCCACAATAGTTGTTAGCTCTACCATTGACATCTTAGGTACTAGGTTTGTAGCTATTTCACATGGTAACAATTGGATAATTATTTTAGGGCTTGCTAGAAAGACACAGTCTTCATCCATACATAGTTGTAGAATAACACTTTCAGAAACATCTTTTGATGCTATACACTCATTGGTAAGAATACTTTGTATTACATCATCTTCCTCTTGCATTTTCAGAAAAGACTACCTATGCATCATCATAAGCTGAGAAATAGAATTGACCTCTTCTTCCTCTTCTCCTAGTTCTGGCCAAATGGGATCCTTCAAATCTGGCTGAGGCTGGGCAGGAGGATAGAGTGCTATTTTATTTATTGCCTGGCCATTTGAAATTGTCATAATCCCTGATTTGCAATTAATTTTTGCATTAGTGGTGGCTAACCAAGGTCTCCCCAAGATGACTAGATATCCAAGAAAGTTTACTTTTGGTGATAAGATGAGAAAATCAGCAGGGTATGCCCATGAGTCTAGGGTAACTACCACATCTTCTACAAGACCATCTGGAGTGACTGTTGAACTATCAACAAGTTGTAATACTATTGGTGTTGTTCTTAAGCATTCTATACTTAGTCTATGCATTGTATCTTTGGTCATCACATTAATCACTGCCACCAAATAAACTAAAGCATTTTTAACAGATTGTCCATTAATTATCAAGTCAACTACTAGACTTCCAGGGTCTAGATACTTGGGTATAACTACCTTCCCCAATATGATATCTGCAAGTTTCCCTATAACAGGAACTATTTGAGGGCCTTTCTTCTTCCTCCCAGGCTTTTTAAGGCATGCATCCTTGATTTCTTTCCCATACATAAGAATGTCTTTGATAGCTTGAAACAGAGGTATTTGGATGTGCATATTTTTTTAGCTGCTCAAGAATATCAAAAGGCATTTCCTCTTGGGATATAGGTTTTTCTATTGTGAGCCTTTATGCACAAGGAGGTTCAAATGAGGTTTCATCATCAGTTTTTCTAGATTTTTGAGTTGATTGGGTGGTATTTCACAATATAGCCTTTGGAAGAGGTGCTGATGCTACAAGAGTGTCTGCAACTTCTGTGATAATAGGATGTTCGGGTGCAGGTAGGGTAGTACCTAACCTCATATGTATGTTAGATATCTCTAGAGAATAAGCATGATACTGTTGTGTATTAGTAGTATACATTAGCTACTATTGTTGCTTACTATTTGGATTTGGTTGTGGCTGAGCAGGAAATTGCATTTTCTTTAGATCGGGGCTAGTGGCTACAGGAGATGACATTATTGTAGGAGGTGGCACTGGTGGCGATAATTGTGGAGAAGTAGGATATTGGTTAGGCCATTGTGGAGGTCCCCTCCATTGATTATTTTTCTGACAATTCCCTTGTGGTGGTTGCCATTGGTTTTACTAGTTAGGCCACTGGTAATTTTGCTAGTTAGACCACTGGTTATTCCAGGTTGGCTGAGAGTACTGAGGAATATTCTGATAAATTTGGTTTTTCCATTGACTATTGTAAGGATTTGAAAATTGAAATGGGTCCTGAGGCATACCTTGTCCTGGTGCCCATGGGAAACATTGAGCAATGAAGAACACTTTCTCATTATCTCCTTCTATCTTCATGTACTCATTAGGAAAATGTTGATTTTCCAGGTTCGCCACCAGCTTGCACTCCCAATCTTTCTTTTGTTTCTGGCAATGATGACAATATTCAGCCAACTGCAATTAAATATTTGCATGTTTCTTCTTTGCAGTCATGGTGTCGAGATGTGTGGCAACATCATTAATGATGTCTTATTTGAAATCTACTAGCAAGTTAGATATCTCCAACTTAGAAATGCCTGAACTTCTCCCTTTATTTTTTGTAGACCGATATCATCTTCTTTTCTTCCTAGTTAATTTGGAGTAGTTGAGACAGATTTTCTTGAGATCATCCCAAGAAGATTGTGATATTTCCCCACTAGCCATGAGGTCCAATGCTTCCAGACAGCTATTTTTCACTCCTCTCAAGAAGACTAGTTTCTGTGAATCCTCTGCTAGAACATGTTAGGGATTCTTTTGCATGGTGTATAAAAAAAATGAAACATAGTCCTCCAAAGTTTCATCCTCCTTCTGTGACATTCTAAAAATGTCATCTCCCCTTGGGTCACTCCCCTTGCAATACTCTGTGTATTTCTCTAGAGACAGGGTCTGCATCTCATCCCATGTGCCTGCTGCATTTGCTCCTAATGCTATGAACCATCGTAAGGCTGACACTTTCAGTGTTGCTAGAAATAGCTTGAGTTTGTGGGCATTAGTGTTATAGTCAAAGCTACAATATAGGATGTTGAACTTGAACAAAAAGGTGTTAGGATCTTCGGTTATCAGCCCATAAAATTTTGGAAGTGCAGCTGAGGGTATATTCTTGAGGTTATCATCATTTATAAAGCTTGGCAGAGGAAATAGGAAAGTAGGGTGTACCATTACTAGAGGTATCAGGGGTGGTGCTTGTTGTTGGAAAGGAATATTAGCCACAAGATTATTATTAGAAGGTGTATTTGGGTCAAAATTATCAAGAAAGTTGGCCAAGATTTTAGCAAAAGGTCGGAGACCACTTATATCAAAAGACCCTTCTCCAGTGGTAGATGCTGCAGGAAACTCAGGACTTGCGTCAACAAAAGGAAACTCAACTTCTTCAGCTTGCTCATTCAAATTTATAGGTTCCCCTAGAATAAATCTACCATATTCATCTCTTCTTCTTCCCCTTCGATGCATGCGAATGAGTTCTTCATACTGGTGAAGCAAATTTAGGACCACAAACCATTAAACTAACTAAAAGACTCAGAAGGTTTCTTAGCTTGACAACATCCCTGGCAGCGGCGCCAAAAATGAACTGCCTCACAATAGGTGCTTAGTAATCATTCCCAAAGCCTCTCTTAGGAATATTTTATTCAATCTAAGGATCACTTCTCCCACCATGAGGTGCATTTATCTTTTCAACCTAGAGACATATAGTTGAAATGGTACGACACACTATGTGCACTAAGTTCCTTAAGGAGCCATTCTACCTATGCTGCAGGAAAGTAAAATATATGAAAGGAATCTATACTAGGATTGTAGGAAGGGAAACACACTTAATCCTTACTAAAATGAGTGCTACAACTTGAAAACTCTACTTAAATCTATTCCTTCAACCTAGAGAATTCACTATAGCTATCCTTGTAGGTGCTACAGGAACATTCACAAAGTACAATGTTGCAGGAAGAAACTGTAATCTTATATCTAGAATACTAGAAATCTAGAAAGTAAATCTATTCTACTTCTACTCTAATCCACCTACCAAGTGGTCCCCCTTGGTTGGCTTTTGCTAATCTATGAACACAGAATATGAACCAAGAGTTATTTCATTATCTTTCAAAACTGATTTCATGAGAATAAGGCATGAAACTAAAAATGAACTTGCTGTGCAAGATACAATAAGATCATTGTATTCCCTTCAAAAGTCCAAAATTACAAACAAGCAGTCTCCTCCCTATAAATAGAGGATTGACTTATTTATTCCAAAATAGAAAAGGAACTAACTAACTAAAACCATGCCAAAGAAATAGAATAGGAAGTGCAACAGCCCACGACATGCACAATGAAGTCTAGGTGAACAAGTCAACATGCTGGTAATATGGAGGGAATATAGCAGCACTATATTTATGCATCTCTGAAATAGTGGCTCCTGATTTGTGGCAGCTGTGTCTTCTGATGTCATGATGGCTTATCCGCTTGAAGTTGGTCTTTATGTCCTCCTTCAATGCTGTTGACCACTCCCAACGACTCCTACTTCCTAGCAAGATTAGTTAATATGAAAAATATATTCATGCAAGTAGCTTATCAAATTAATCTAGATGTTAGAATAGACATTCTGGTTATTATATGAAATACTACAACATATATATAATATTGGCATAATATGACATATCTATTCCACCCATGGCTTAATGGCTCTTTTTGTACTTAACAAAAGTTCAACTGACAAAAAGTTCACAACTGTTCTGATAATACTTGAAAACATAGTGCAAGGTTTAATATAATAAAGACAATAAAATAGGCTCATCACTGATAGGTTAGCTGCCATTGGTGCTCAAGTTATTATTTCTGAAAATAAAGGTGTAAATTCTTATCAATCCCATATTCAGATTTTTATTAGGTCATCTATCCAAGGTTATGACCTTAATTGGGAGGTTTTCAATACTGATGAGCGGATCTTAAGCTTTATGATAGATATAGATAGCTTTGTAGCTTCCAAGCATAGAAATATAAAATAGGTGTGTGGACCAGGTCATACAATTGAAGTCCAATAAGCTACCTAACTGATTAGTTAGCTTGGATTCCATTTTTAACTCTGATGATCAGTTTAAAAGGAATAAAACTAGCATGTTGATCAAAGAGGATCACTATGAGGAGCTAGAATTTTCAGAGAAAAATATTTAAAGGTTGGTAAAGTCAACTCCCCTTAAGAGAAGGAACTACTTATTTCTTTATTTAAAGAATTTGATGATGTCTTTGCATGGGATTATTCTGATTTGAAAGGGTTTGACCCTCAAATAACCCAACACACCATTGAGTTAGAACCCAATTCAAGGCCAATCAGGCAAAGGCAAAGGCCAATGAATCCAAAGTTAGAGCCCTTGATGCTCAAATAGCTCAATAAATTGCTAGATAGTGGTATCATCTTTCCAATAAAGCATACATCTTGGGTTTCAAATCTAGTTCCTGTGAGGAAGAAAAATGGAGAGATTAGACTATGTGTGGACTTTAGAGACCTCAATAGGGAATCTCTAAAACATAGATACCCTCTTAAATCCATGGAAAATTTTTTACAATGTCTCTCTTTTTGAAATATTCTCTCTCCTTGATGGTTATTCTGGCTATAACCAAGTATTGGTAAGGGATGAAGATCAATTTAAAACTTCTTTTACTACTAAATGGGGAACAATGGCATACAGGAGAATGCCATTATGTTTATCAAATGTAGGAGCCACATTCCAAAAGGCTATGGATATGGCCTTTAAAAATATGATGTATAAATTTGTTCTTGTTTATTTGGATGATGTTACCATTTACAACAAAGTTGCAGGTAAAGATATAGGCCATTTGAGGCAAGTACTTCAAAGATGTAGAGATTTTGGAATCTTTGTCAATCCCAAAAAGTTAGTTTTTGTAGTTCATGAAGGTAAGCTCTTAGGTTACCAATTCTTAAAAGAAGGTACAATTATAGACCCTAAAAGAATCTATGCAATTCTAGATTTTTCATTACCAAAAAACAAGAAGGGGCTACAAAGTTTTATTGGTAGAACTACCTTTGTTAGGCGCTTTATTCCAAACATTGTTGAATTGCTAAAGCCCTTGACTGCAATGCTGAAGAAGAATGCATCTTTTAGCTAGACAAAGGATGGAAAGTCCAGTTTTGAGCACATTAAACAAGCCTTATCATCGACTCCTACCTTAGCTAATCTTTATTTTACTAAATATTTTATCCTATATACTTTTTGAGGCTATGATACTATTTCAGCTATGTTGGTGTCAAAAAATGATGACAAATTGGAGCAGCTTGTAGCTTTTTTCAGCAAAGGAATGGATCATTATCAACAAAGGTACCATGTAACCAAGCTAGTTAGAGGTAATGGTTTGTGTGCACACATGGTAGAGAAATAGGAACAAGAGGCTGAAGGCAGTATTGAGGTTGTTTTGCTATAGGATACTCTTATCCTTAATGATCAACAAACAACTTGGTTGAATGATATGAGAGGATTTATGCAAACTAGACAATTCCCTTTTGATCTAAGTAAAGCCAAAAGGAGATATTTCAGATTGAAATTTGTCCCTTATGTTTTTATAAATGGTATGCTTTATAGAACAGACTATTCTGGAATGTTGTTGAAATGCATTGATATTGTAGATCAAAATAGAATTTTATCTAAATTCCATGATGGAGCATATGGAGGGAACTTCAACCCTAAAACTATAGCATGGAAAATATTAAGAGGAGGCTATTATTGGTCTGATCTATTCAAGGATGCCCACACATGAAAAAGAAAATGTAAAAAATGTGCATTGTTTGTAGGAAAACAAAGGCTAGCAGCATTACCACTAAAGCCTATCAGTTTTGAACAACCATTTATCAAGTGGGGGGTGGATTTCATAGGTCCAATTAACCCCAATTCCAGTGAAGGTCACAAGTGGATCTTAACTGCCACAGACTACTTTAGAAGATGGACTGAAGCCATTGCATTAAAGGAATCAACTAGGTTTGATGTTCTCATCTTTTATGAACACATTATAACCATGTTTGGAGTACCTCACTCAATCATTTCAAATAATGCATTGGCTTTTGTTGGTTGTAGAATAACAGAATGGACGGTTAAAAATGAGATATATTTGAACACACCATCTAACTATTACCCTCATGGTAATGGCCTTGCTAAGTCTACTAACAAGAATCTGATAAGGATTATCAAAAGGACTCTTCAAGAAAAAAAGAGGGATTGGCATACTAAACTAAAGGCAGCTCTATAGTTGGATAGAATTACACCAAAGAAAATCACTGGAAGCTCACCTTATTTATTGGTTTATGGTAAAGAAGCAAGGTTACCTATTTCTACTAAGTTTCCAGCCATCCAATTGGCTCATTATATGTTGTTGTTTGAAAAGGAGGATCTTCTTAAGTTGAGGTATGTTGAATTATTGCAGCAAGAAGAGAAAAGGAGCATAGCTTTGAGGAATAGTGAGCTAAGACAGAATCAGACTATGAGAAATTTTCACAAAAAAGAAACTCCTAAAGAGTTCAAATGAGGTGATCTAGTTCTGAAATGGGATGTACTAAAGAGAAGACCAGGGAAACATGATAAATTTGATAACTTTTGGTCAAGCCCCTTTGTCCTTGTTGAATGTAAAGAGAATAATGCTTTTCAGTTGTCTACCACAGATGGATAAATCTTTTGAATCCCAGTCAATGGGATCTTCCTCAAACTTTGCTTTGAGGGTTAGTACTTTCTGCTTGGTTTTTTTTCAATAAGTGTTGTCAAGCACTCTAGGAGTCTTTAGTTTTATTTTTTCAATAAAGTGCCTTCTTGACACAAGGTCCTAGTTAGGTTGAATTTGTCCTAGTTAGGTTGCATGAGTCCTAGTTAGGTTGTTGAGTGCATTGGCTTTTGATTAAGACTACTTTGGTTTCCTAAGTTGCTCCTCTTTTTCCCTAGGGATAAGCTCTAGGTTCATTTCTAGTAGGTAGACATCTAGCAGAGGTTGGCAGAATTGTTACCCTAAAATTGCACATCTGCAATCTAACAATCATACACACAAAAAATTGCATAAATGTACATCTTTTCTATTAGAAACACTGAGAGGGGGGGGGGGGGGGGTGAATCAGTGTTTATCTATTAATTATATTTCAGCCAATTAAACATATATCAAATGAGCATCCAAAGAAACATAACACAAGAACCCATAACACATGATATGATTACGGAGAACCTTGATCAGAGGAAAATTCCAGTGGGGATTAGTACCCACAAAATATTGTACTAGGTATAATTAACATGTTAAAGTTCCTTTGCCTTGTTAGAAGTAGTCTTTACAATTTGAGTACAATGACCTGGTTAAAGGTTAGACCCTATTAGGAGTCTTTTACAAAACCCTATTAAAGGTATATAGCTCACTACCCAATAAGATGAAGGCTACAACCCTCTGAATGTTGATATGCACTATATCAAAAATGAACTGTTGTAATGACACTGCTGTCTGATCAGTTCCTTGTATGCGCGAATGCTCTTAATCCTTTAAAGAGCTATATCATCTACTGACTTCATTATACTACTTATCTGTATCTTCCTCTTACATAATAATCAATTCTTGTAAGATAACATTACATTACATACTTATATCTTCAAATCCGAATAGGCCCGACCCAAAACATAACACTAGTTGGCCTTAAAACAAAATATACAATGCTTCCAAACAATTTGGCCTAAGAATGTTTAATAAAACATTAATTACATTAATAAAAACTTATAACTAAAGGCACATAGCCATTACATTACAAAATCATTCACACTGATCAAAACTGTAGTCGGCTTCCATGCTCTGTTTCCTGGACTGCAGGTCTGCTAATCTGCCTGTGACTTTTTTGTACTGATTTTTCATACTCTGTACATTTGGATGTAGAATGTATATACACCATAGAGTATATGTCTAAGCATGCATGCTCTGGTGTGATCTCTAACATGTGCGTTGATGTACTGATCTTTGTGTGTGTCTGTCTACCTTGTTTTCACACTTAGTCATTTTTCCTTTCATGACAGAACTTAAGTATGACATTGTTGCCATGATTGACAACACAAAATAAGTCATGCTTCCTTAGGAAGTTAACTTTCCAACAATCTCCCCCTTTTTCATTTATGCCAACAAAGGAATGTGGATAAGTTACTCAAAATTATTTCATACAAAAATGACTGTATATCATAATACTTTATGCTATATCCATATATATATTTCTACATATACACATTCTATACTACTCCCCCATTGACATTAATGACAAAGGTGTGTAAAAACTATAAGTCTTCAACATAATTACTCCATGTAGACTTTTGGGTACACAACTTGAAGAGATTGTATCTCTTTCTGCCAAAAGACTTTCATTGCATCAACAGTCTCAAGATGCATGCATAAAGCATATGTTAATTTTTCCATTTTTATCAAATCCATGAAAGGACCCTGATCATATGTCTATATGGTGTCCTCAATCTGTTTGATGTTCTCATTAAGAACTACTAGAGATGGAACAAGTGCATTCCTCAACTGAGTTTGTCTTGTTCTGATCTTGTTAATTTCTAGTTTTGCCTTCTCAATCTTGTCCAACTGACCTTGATAGATATTATTGCATATTTCCATATCTTGCATGGAGTTTTCAACTGATTTCCTTATGTTATCCACCATTTCTTCTGCTTCTACTATCTTTTTGGTGTGCTCAGAGGTGAGCTTCACTCTATCCATGCAGTTTGCAATAACCTTCTTGCCTTTTGTTGCCAACTCTTTAAGTATAGATTTCCCAATCTGTAAAGAGTTTAGATCTAAGGTAAAGTTCTTTACCAATTCATTTAGTCTCTCCTTCTTGTATTCATCTTCTGCAATCTTGGTAGATAATTCTACTAGGCTTGTGAAATGTGTTTTGAATTTTGACAGTATGCTATCCACATGTTCAACTGTTTGAACTTTAGCAACTTTGTTATTAGCAGGAACTAGTTCATTTAGAATGTTTATTGATTCTACAAAGCGAGGGTTATTCATAACATGCTTCTCTTTTGCCTTTTCCATGGCAAGGATGCTGATCTTGATGAGGTCATCTTCTTCCCAAGCATCAAAACTTGCTGAGTCAGGAGTTAACCTTGACAACAATTAGGTGGATGGTTGAGTGGATGGTGAGAAAATAGTATTATGACTTGTATCTACACATTCACTTTTGACATGAATTTCTTTTACTGGTGACTCATTATCTTGAGTATCTTTCTCTTTATCCAAGTCTATTGGATCAATGAGAGGAACTTCATCTTGTTGTAGAGTTGTGCCATCAGTGTTCATTACCTCGATGTTTACAAATGCTTCATCAACTTTATCCATATCATTATCTAAAGCTGTCATAGATATTTTTACATCATCAATTACTATAGTATCCTCAGTATCTTTAGCTGTCTCAGAGGCTATTGGAATTGAGGGCACTAAAACCTGTGGACCTGTCATAGGCACAACCTGAGTTACTAGTTTTGTATCTTGTTTAGATGGTACTTGAGTTTCCTTTGTAGGCGCCGTTGATGGATACATATGTCTATCCATAAATACTTGTGCAAATGCTTTTACAGTCTCCTTTCCAACCTGTTCATACTCCTTGTTCATAATCTGTAGAGTTCTTGTCTTACTACGAAGATGAGGTTTTACTAGATCTAACATAATAGCCTTCTCATCATATGAACAGACAGGGAGAAGAGTATCCAAATTTTCTTCTCTAATCTTCATGTCCTCTTTTATAGCTTGTCTTTTCATGATCTCCAATAAGTTCCATAACTTGTCTGGTATCACTATCTTGAGTTCAAGAACTATCTTCTTGAACTTGATCATATGAGATATTACCATAGAATGTATCTCAGTTATATCAACTTCTTGATACTTGTCATAGACATTGGAAAGTGTATCCAATCTTCCTTCATTTACAATCCTATTCTTTAAGATTTTTAGACTGGGTCTGAATCCTGCCTCAGGAGGAGCTTGTGTATTCTTAGTTTTTCTCCTTGTGTTCTTTGAGGATGGATGACTTGTAGCTTCCTCCTTCCTTCCTCTAGGTTTCTTGCTAGGTACAGAAGGTGGAGATGTATCTAAATCAATGGTTGTAGTAGGCGTAGAGATATTCTCCTCATTTTTTTTCTGCCTCATCTTCTGAGTTACTTCGGTTTTCTCAATTTCTTTAGCAATTTTGGCTTCTTTTTCCTTGTAAAAATATTATTTTGTGACCCCATGAGCTTTTAGTATGTTAGATGTAGTTCTAGATGCTTTCCTTTTGTTAATAGCAAGTTGTAGTCCAATATCCATTTCATCAGTCTTTTCTCTGTAGGTACCCCATCTAGGTTCATTACGGTCTTTAGGTGCTGATAATAGGACTTGCGCATATCCTTCTAACACATGATCTTCTACTTCATACCCTAGTGGATAAATCCACTTAGTTCTAGGCTCAACAGCCTCCATGCATGTGCAATCTGTCTCTACCATAAAGCATATTGTATCCTTGTATTTGTCAACTATCTTCTCAGATAGTTTGAACTTGTTCTGCATTTTAACCCTGAATATTTTTATATCCATATTCATTGTATCTCTTGCACTGCTGTCTACTGTGGCTTTGATAGAGATCTAAGTCATTGTAGGTTTTCCCTTATCTAGATAGAGGTCTGCAACCTTTCCAACTATATGGAAATACAAATAGATGATCAGAGATCCAAACCTGAATGTTTTTCTTCTATCATGCTTGATGATTCTAATATTGTCAATCAACTGACCACGCAAGATCTCACAAAGGTTGTATTGGGTGTTGTCCTTTACTATTTTGATAGCTGCAAGGACTATTGCTATAGAGACACTATTCAACCTGATTGCTTGCTAAAACTTATATTGAAGTATCATTGTTAGGAGTTTAATGTCATCTTCTTTGATAGGGTCAACTATCATTCCGCACGTATCACTCTTGGAAAAACAAACCTTCTCAATTTGTTTCTTGACATCCTTACCAGCGGGAAACATTGGTCCAGTCATTGGAAGTCTGGTTAACTGATGGATTAATTCTACGGTGATATGAACAGGGACATCACCAATCCAAAAGAGATCATCATGAATTCTGCTTAATAGAATATTTACCCATTCTAGTTCTTCAAACTCATGCGCATTTGAATACTCAAGAATATGGTTATCTTGTAGGTGCGCGAACTCATCCTTAAATGTGAAGTCCAAATTTAACATTGATGCCATGTGAGTAGCTATATTATCATCTCGTAATGATTCCTTCTTACAATAAATGTACGCGCGGATATCTTCCACGTGAACAATGCCAATCGGGGTTTTGGAGAAAGCCCCTTCCACATCATCCAGTATGGATTTGCATGGATGCTTCTTAAACACAAATATTTTCCTCTCTGCTATATCAAACACAATTGGAGTCACCATACTTACTTGGTGTTTGCTTATGTAGGTTTTCCATGAAATTTTGAAACGGCGCGACGGCTAGGGCTTCATTTCAAACTGATTATCCATTTTCTCCAACTGCCAAACTATTATGCCTTTCTTCTTTGATGTCTTAGTTCTCCAATGCTCTTCAATTTTTATGCTCTTCAAATGTAGATGTGATAATGATTGACCGCGAACTTTTTTTTATACAATCTACCGCATTTAATGCTTGTAACCATACACAGAGATTTTGAAACTTTGATCTTGATGCAATTAAGTCAATGCGTGAATGCATATACCTATAATATGTGCTTTTAACCATGAATCCAAAGGTGTATACTCAGAAGTGAGTATACCAACCGCGCAGGGGTCCTGAGCTAGAATAGCTCCCCCTAAGACCAAGAAGGTCTATTGAAGCAGAAGTAGAGGGTGCATCCACTGTGGATGCATCAAATAATTTTTCAAAATTCTTTTCCTTCTTTACTTGACCCCAAATTTTTCTTGAATCTTCATTTGATTTGAAAAAATTGACTTCTCCTTTCTCTTCAAATAGCAAATTTTTAGGTTCATCTTCCTTCTGAGTTTTGGATCTACAAAACTTTGAGATGTGTCCTACCTTTCCACATGTATGACAGATGATAGGAGGTTTGATGCTTTTCTTCATCACGCTACATTTTTTTGTTGTGTGTCCATTGTAGTTGCATATCTAACATGTAGTAATCTGCAAATTCTTTTGAGGTTGATTTCTCTGATTGTTTTGATTCATTGTTCTTTGATTTTGATGTGACTGAGTTCTGCAATGTATATCCCTATGACCAAACTTATTAAAAGAGAAACAATAACCATTAAAAGGTCTTACCTCTTTACAATCTCTTGCCAAATGCCCATGTTTATTGCATGCATAACAAGTCCTGTTAACTTGCTTGATTTCCCTTTGAGGTGAGTCTGATTTAACCTCTATAGTATCTTCAACTTTCTTAGCTTCTGAAGATGCTTCAAGTGTTTTCTCTCTATCTCTTGTGATGATTTGACTTTATCTTGTGCTATACTAAATCCAAGACCAGTAGTGTCACCTTTCTGCCTTTGTGCATTAAGTCAAGTTTGAATCAAATCTGAACTTGTGTGAAGTTTATCAATTTTATACTTTGCTTATGTTAATTCAGATTCCAACTTCTTCTTTATGTTTTCCAATTCCAAAAATTTCATGTTTGCCTGCAGAAGTTCATCTTCCAATTGTTTTCTTTCTTTGATCTTGTCTTCAAAGGTTTTCTGGTTGTCTCTAAGTTGTTCCTCTAGATCTTCAAGTTTATCCTTTAGAGATTTATTCTCTTCATTAATCTTTTTGACCATTTGTCCTAGATCACTAGTAGAACAATCTTTCAGATCTTTTCTAAGTCTTTTAATAAGTATTTGAGAGCCATCATTTTTCAATCTTAGTTCTTCATTCTCCTTCTTAGATCTGTCAAGATCTTCAAGAGCTGCTTCAAGCTTCTTTTTCAAATATTTTGCTTCAGCTGAGTCCGTGATCTCCTCAAGTGGTTAAAATTTCTTTCAGAGGACCAGAGCTCTGATACCAATTGTTAGAAACACTGAGAGGGGGGGGGTGAATCAATGTTTATCTATTAATTATATTTCAGCCAATTAAACATATATCAAATGACCATCCAAAGAAACATAACACAAGAACCCATAACACATGATATGATTATGGAGAACCTTGATCAGAGGAAAACTCCGGTGGGGATTAGTACCCACAAAATATTGTACTAGGTATAATGAACCTGTTAAAGTTCCTTTGCCTTGTTAGAATCAGTCTTTACAATTTGAGTACAATGACCTAGTTAAAGGTCGGACCCTGTTAGGAGTCTTTTACAAAACCCTGTTAGGAGTCTTTTACAAAACCCTCTGAATGTTTATATGCACTATGTCAAAAATGAACTACTGTAATGACACTGTTGTCTGATCAGTTCCTTGTATGAACGAATGCTCTTAATCCTTTAAAGAGCTATATCATCTATTGACTTCATTATATTTCTTATCTGTATCTTCCTCTTACATAATAATCAACACTTGTAACATAACATTATATTACATAATTATATCTTCAAATCCGAATAGGCGCGACCCAAAACATAACACTAGTCGGCCTTAGAACAAAATATACAAAGCTTCTGAACAAGTAGGCCTAAGCATGTTTACTAAAAAATTAATTACATTAATAGAAACTTATAACTAAAGGTGCATAGCCATTACATTAAAAAATCATTCACGCTGATTAAAACTATAGTCGGCTTCCATGCTCTATTTCCTAGACTGTAGGTCTGCTAATCTACCTGTAACTTTTCCCTACTGATGTTCTGTACTCTACACATTTGGATGTAGCATGCATATACACCATAGAGTATATGTCTAAGCACGCATTCTCTAGTGTGATTTCTAACACGTGCGCTGACTTACTGATCTCTGTGTGTGTCTGTCTGCCCTGTTTTCACACAGTCATTTTTCCTTTCATGACAGAACTTAAGTATGACTTTGTTGCCATGATTGACAACAAAAAATAAGTCATGCTTCTTTAGGAAGTCAACTTGCCAACATTTTCAACATTTTTTGTTTAGAAAATTATAAAATATACCTTTCTATTACATTCATACTATCAGAAAAAATTATATTCTAAGTATTGATCATGTTTAAAATTCAAAATTCCAATTTGATCATTACATTGTGCATTCAAACTGAATGTAGTATGCATATAGGTATCATGTTACATATTTTGGATTCAAAACATAGAGGTAATTACAGAAAATAAAGTATGAATGAAGCATGAGTAGGGGTCCATGCATTGCCTTGTATATTAGAGTGTCTACATTTGGTGCTGGTTGTCTTCCTTTGTCCAGTCTTCATGGTGTCTTTTGTCCATCTTTGAGTCAGATCTGCATATTAGGTCTAGGGTCCTGTCATGCATCATGGAAAAAAAAAGGGGATGTTAGATCCAATTAGATCTAAGAAATACATGAACTATAACAACATACATCAAGAAGGCTTTCAGAGTTGAACATTTACCAATAACATCAATACAACAACAAGATATACCTCATCATCAACTAAATAAAGAATATCATGAGGACATATCTTTATGAAACCTTTTACTGTATGTGGTTATTAGTCTGCATTTTCAAATTATTGTTGTTTGTAGAACTAGAGCAATGTAAATCAAAGGGACTTAAGTCTTGAATTTGAGAAACCTTTTTCAGAATGACATCAACATGTTAGGTTTACAAACACAAAAAAACAAACAAACATTCATGCATGAGTTTCATCTCATATGACACTCACACACAAGCATTAATTGGCTCATTTTGTTTGCTGACCTAACAAGTTGATTGGTGATGTGTGTGCAATAGGTGAACAAGTAACTAAATGCATATAACAAAGAGAACTACAGTGAGAGTCACGAGCCCATGCTCAAACTTCACATAAGGTATTATATACAAGAGAGATGTGTGCATTACAGGGTTATGATCCAATATTATGTGTAGATATAGAAGAAGAGGATATAATGCATGAAGGATGATACAATGATGCTACAGGAGACACATGTGCAATGAAATGTTCATAGTTAGGATATGCATAAATGGAGGTGAAAATTTTTACTGTCATCATGCAAGATGAATTGAAAGCTATGCTGTTACTGTAAGTATGAAAATATAGAAAATATGTACTGGATTCAATTATGGAAAGTGCATACTTAAAAATCAAACATGTTATCATTAGTCTCATGTTATAAAGTGTTGTTTCTATTTACAGAACAATGTGGTTTGCAAAAAGTGAGAATAGATAAGAGTACAAACAATCTGCATAAAGAGCTACAAATGAAAAACAATGTGCAAAAATTGGAGTAACAGTGTATTTATATGCTGTCATAGAATGTGCATTTACAGAAAATAATTAAATTGTGTCAAGATGATAAAAACATTTGCATAAACTGTAGGCATTAAACAAGTACATCATGTCAATATTGTTTAATGAGATAAGAAATCAGTCCATAGTGATGTCACATTTTGTAGACAAATGAAACAGGAATATATTCATGAAACAATGATATCTATGCATGTATATGTTCATAAGAATGGAGTAGAATAGTATGTATCTATGAATTCATGTTTGAAACAACTATGAAAGTCAATGATGTTGTGGTGATTCATGTTTTGAAAAAGTGAGATCAAGAGAAAAAGGATAGTATCGATGTACCTAATATGTATTTGGAGTAATGTTTTTTTTTTGTAGGGTGTTAAACAAACAGTTCTATTCTGGTGTGTTGAAATGACAGTGCCATGTGTGTTCATCAATTGAATAATGTTATTATTAATACAGTATTCATATTTCAACCAAATTGGAAGTTCAGTGCATGCAAGGTATGGTGTCGATAAGATGCAGAGTAATGAGATGTGCATGTTTGGGATGAGTTTCCTCTTATGAATATTTGCCATGGGATTCACGAGCCCATCCTCAAATCCCATGGGTAATGATCGATATGAAATTAAATAAACAATGTACTTATACACTATTTCTAGCACATAGACTGGATATTTTAAACATGTTCAAACAAGAAAGAGTAACTGTCAAGCACAAGATAGATTATGTTGCAAATTCAAGATATAATGTGTTTTGTTCAGAAAAAATGCTCTTAGCCTCAAACAGTATTCTGATGTTTTATTTTTATGATAGTATGGCCGTGTATTTCAACATTACTATCGAGATTCAAAGAAAACATTGAATGAAGCAACCGTTGAACATGAGTTATGCTCCATATAGATCAAACCTAAAATGTTTCTCAAACAGAAGATATGGAGTTCGGCCTCAATAGAAGGAAATATGTTTTATGTTTAAAACATTATGGTCGTGTTTTCAAAAGAAACATTGATGAAGATGACATAAGATATCTAGAGTTCATTGCTCAACAAAATAATGATAGCTTGCGGGTGTTTTTTAAAGTTTACATCTAAATATGCAGAAAATGGCATGTGGGTATCCATTTTTGTGGCCATTCAATAAAAAAATAGTGTACAAATATGAAGAGGAGTGACATATGGTTATTTAAAGAGAAAGAGTCAAAGTGAAGCTACAGGTTTTCATGCTAATTAAGAGGAGATTCAACAGTGAAGTAAATATAAACCTAGATTTGCAGCTGAAAACATAAAGACTAGAAAACCCAGAAAGATGGATTCATTTAAACCCAAGATCTTAAATAGTATGTAAAAGATCATAGCTCGTCGACTTCAAAAAACATCTACTTCAAGTAAAGATGTAGAGAATGAATGAAAGAGTTACTTATCTTGAGTTACACATGTCGAGCATGGTCTTCTCCAAAATACATACACAATGCCATGTGTTATGGGTTGCAAACTCACAAATGTAGAAGTTAAGTTCCATATGGAGAGGAGGTGCCATGTATCATGGCTTAAGATTCAGAAGAATCTACAGAAGCTAAACCAAGAGCCTGAGCTCTTCAAGTTACAACCCTGTGAAAATAACTTTTGATACTTCTAATTCTGCAAAAACCTAAGCTCTCAAACCAAATTCCTAACTAAAGATCGATGTAATGATCCCAAAAAACTCCAGCGAGCTTCAAGGAAAAAACCATAGTGACAACGCCATGTGTAATTACATACAACTTTTGGGACTCCCAGTTACACAAAGAGCCCAAAATCACAGCAAGAAGCCTGAGCTTCTTTTCTAAGTTGCAAATATAGAGACATACATCATGGCATCGAGTTCCAGATGCAAACCAAAAGCATGGTGGCACAGTGAAAAACCCTAAACTTTACCTCTAGAACCAAATGCAAATGATATGCAAAAAACATTATGGAGTGTTTTTACATAATTTTCAAGTCCAATGACAAATGAATTTAATGCCCTATCAGTTGTAATGCCTCGATAGTTAGCAAGCAGTGCCACAATAGTAGCTTAAGTGCCATGACAAATAGAGATATTTCATAGTGGGTTGGGTCATATCTATCATGAGTTGTATTCATATTTAGTTATGAGCTTGACTATGGTTCGGGTTTATTTCATATAGATTTAGGGTTCTTAACTATAATGTCAGCTAGGAGTTAGGGTTTTTTTATGCCAAGGTATTGGGTTATGTTGTGAGTTGGGTTCTTTATGTAATGGGGTTTATGCATTTGGGTTGGTTTCTGATGGTTTTTGTAATATATTTTGTAAAAAGTTGGTAAATTATGAAGAAAGATGTAAATCTTTTATACACCAACTTTAGGGGCTAGATCTAGGGCTTAAATTTGGGCACTAATTAAGGCTTAGGATTAGTGATATATTTTGGAGGGTTTTTTTTTTAGGGAGGAGTGATTTTTGAAAATGGCTTAATGGGCTATATAGTTGAGCTTTGGCTTTGAGGGTAGGGGTTAAGAATTGGGAGAGAAGAGATTCTAGTGAATTATTTTGTTTTTATAGCATTTTTATGTTTTTTGTACCCATTTCGTTCATGTTGAGTATCAATTTTGTGCAAGAGGATGCATGTATTCCTTGCCATTATTCTAAAATTCATTCATGTAAATTCTCACAAATTTTGATAAGAATAAAGCTAGCCCATTATTCATACACCTTGTTATGGTCTTTATTATCAATCCTATTCAATTTTCTACATTGAAGTGTAGTGTATCCATAACATAGATTAGTGAATTGTCTTGATTCCTATTCTAGGTTGTAGAATATAAGCTCTTGTAGAATCTGCATGTCTGTTGACAGGAGTATTAATATTTGTGGTGAGATCCATAATAGTGATTTTCAAATTACCCTATATATTGGACAGTGACTGATTTTGCAGAAAAACTTTAGGGTATGTCAAGTGAATGTTAGTTTGAACCTTTTGAGAAATCTAAATCTTCATTGGTGTATCAAATTTCAAATTTTATTCATTACAATTTTAATTAAAATTTCTCCCTTTCCTTCCAAAAAATAAAAAAGGAGCAGTAAATTAGTGATACCCCAAATCCAATAGGAACTGGCCTAGAATTTGGAGATTCCTTCTTATTTAGAGTCCACCCACAACTCAGGAAGATTTCCATTATTACCATGAAATATTTGTATGCCCTAATGCCAAAGTTAGGGTGATATTTTTTTTCCTTAACAGTAATCTTTCACTTTCCTCCAAAAGATGTTCACCTTTCCATCCATAAATCTAGGGAAGAAATATGCATCTCTTAGTTTGAATTTACATGGAGAAAAATCTTAGTTTGAATTTACATGGGGAAACCTTCCTTCTCTAAAAGAATACCCCATTTTAAATCCCTCCATTTCTTTGGAGTATGAAATTGTGAAGGTTACTATTTTTATTCCTAATGATTATCTTTAAGTCTTCCTATCATTGTCTATTGTCTCTTTGTTTAGAGGACCTTTTTAATCTAAGTTCAAGTGAGCTTTTGACAAGATCTTATCCTTCAAATTATCCCACTATATATCTATAAATTAAACTCTTCAATCTGAATTAACATAAATTATTTTGATGGTAAGTCTATGGTATCATAAAATATCAATTATATAATGATCATTTTTATTTTTCTACTCATAAAATATGATAATTAAGAGAAAATTATGTAGAGCTAGAATGCACTCTATTTGATCTAACTGCAAGTAGGAGAAAGGTAATCATTTTGGTGTTTCTATTGATGAAATATCATAATTAAGAAAAAATTAAATATAGCTAGAGTGCACAAAATTTGAACTCAATTCAGCTAGGAGAAAAAAAATTTGAATTAATTTTATCAAATTTTTTTCATTATCTATATATTATTTTTTCATTACACGTTTTAATGTTCTTGGTTTGGCACATTTGGTGTGACCTATGTACGTATTATTAATGTTTTTAATTAAAGGAAAATATGATTTAAAGGGAGTTAAAACCCTTTAAAAAAAAATCATCCAATCAAAAAGGAACCTTATGCTAACCAACCATTAGATACAAGAAAATAAAATGCAATAGAAAAAGGGAAGAAAGCCCCAAAGACCTTACTAATTTTTCATTAATATTTCATTCTTTTGAATGATATATTTATTGGTTCTTCTCACCTTGTGAATAATGATGTTGATAAGAGTCACACCCTTGAAGTTACTACAAAGTGTGGTGTCTAGACAAAGGATAGAAGAAAAATCTTTCTTGTTAACATCAACATTATTTTTATAGTTTACACTGCTAGTGGGGAACCCAAATGCACCTTTATAAAGGCCCAATACAACCTCAAATTGGGTATTTATCTGCTTGAGTTCTTCATAGCTATTGTTTATCGTAATGCAAATTACTACAACAACAACCCTAAATATTTCCTAGACTGTAGTAGTGGACTCCTCCAAGGTTGTGATTCATTGTTCATGACATTCCTTGAATTCCTTAATACCCTTGGCCAATTTCTAAATAATAGCAATAATTGTATCCATACTATGAACAAAATGAATATGTGGACCCTATTATTTTAGGGCATAGATAGTATCTACAATCCACATAAATAGGGTAAGTTGACTATCCATAACCTCATTATTTTTATTCGCATTCATGGTATCATGAACTGAAAACCCTTTCTCAAGGAGGTATCTTTACAATTGTCAACTAGAATTTCAATATGGATACCCATTTTAAGATCAACATCAAGAGAGGCAGAAAGCTAGGTGATTGAAAAACATGGTCACTAGTCCTATAAAATTCCTTCTTGAGTTTCTTCAGAAAAGAGGAATTTTGATTACCACTAAGAGAAAAGGCACCCAGTGGGGATCTTACCCTTATCCTTAGCCTACATATCAGAGGAACCCCCTAATTTCCATTTTCATTTAACATTAGTACTAGGTTCATAATAGTTAGGGAAAAATCCATCATATGGGATAAAATTTGGGTCATGTTCATCCAACAGAATAATTCTATGGTGGACTAGGTTAACCTTTACAAGACATGTGCATTTACAAACATGAAAATAGGTTCCTTCATTAGAAGGGGAATCCTCTAAATTAGTAGAGAGGTCCTAATAATTATGAAGTACAATTGTTTGAATTCAATTCTATATTTGGGATTAGGATAGCTCTGAACCAAAATGGAGTTAGCATAGAACACAATGAGGAGTATCGAACCCTCATAAATATTTATAAAATAAGGGTTTTTAGAGTGAGTTTTAAAGGTATGAAACAATGATGAGTACAAATAGAAATGAAAGTAAATGTATTTCTCATGTGTAAAATGGTTGAGTAAAATGAAATGATAACTAAAAAATCTACAAAATTAGCCATCGAGTATCACATACTACATAACATCTTTGGTGGAATTCACCAATGGAGACATGGTGGTGTTTCTATTATAACAACCATTAGTGGTCCCTTTCAATATATCCTCCTCCCCTTTCTCACATAGGATCCCCACTTCTCAGTTGACACTCTTCCTATCTCTATAAAATTTTCTCCCTTACACCAAAGTGTCAGAAACCTTCACAATTAACTCCTCTAAGACACTAACTCAATCTGATACACCTTAAGTATGCCTTCATCCCAACCTTCCACAAATACTTACGTCACTTGCAGATTTAAATCATACAAATGTTTACTATAAGGATGAAGAACTTTTATAGAGAACTCATTCCCAACCACATGATTCTCCTACCATTTATCATAGATAGTGGGTTTAAGCCTATTACTATCCCCCCATGTTGTAGAGAGCACGAAGGAAAGGAAAAAAAACACAAATGGAAATCCATATGTGAAAAATAAAGTTCATAATGTAGCAATGTCTTGATACGCCATAATGAAAGAAGGACATTTCAATATGCCACTTTTCACATGAATTTGAAATTTGAGTTTATCATTTCCTAAAACATCTTCTATATAGCATTCATTATAATAATTTCAAATGACTATTATAATATTTGTAGGGATCCTATCATTAACTTCCCAACTCACTATATTTTATTGTGAAACACCCTTCGTAGCTAATCTATCTACTATTTAATTCCTTCATGATACTCATGTGTGACCATATAGTTTTTTTAAAACTTAAACATATGAATATCATCAATAATTAACCTATTAATTGTCTCATTAGGGTTTTGTGTCCATTTAAAGTAGTTATTATATTTAATGAATCACATTCCAACAAAACCTTTGTGAACCACTTCGATATGACCACCTTACATCTAATGTTTTTTATGTAAGCCTCATCATAGTGGTTTATCTAAAAACCAAAGGGAGGGCCACTACTGAGACAAAACTACAATTGATGTCATGACACACTCCTTTGTATCTAATAGGTCCAGGATTTACATTATTTTGCCCCATCAATGTTGATTTTAATGCATACCATCAGTGGTGCCTTCCACAACACACCATCTATGACTTGCTTCTTCTTACCCAAAGGAGTATAAATATAGCATATGATACTCCAAAACTATGCAACTATGAGATCATATAGGAAAGGAAGTACAGGAGGCCCAAGATCATTAATAATATTAAAAGTAGTCAAGAAACTTTCCTTAATGTTTGATTGGATCTTCAACCTCACCACCTCAATTGGAAAAATAACATCCCTAAAATTTAGGTTGTTTTTTTTTTCTTCTAAATCCCCCAAGAAATTTGAGGCATAACTAGGGACAAAAAAAACACAAAGGAAGGAGTAGAAAATTGATAAATCCCTTGAATATAACACCTAGAGAAAGGGTTAGTGAAGACCCAATCCATCAACCACAACTAAAATAAACCACAACTAAAATAAATGAGACTAAAAATCTCTAATAGCCAAAGAGAACATACATTAGGAATAGCCAAGCCCAATTTGTTCATGTTATCAATGGATAGAATTTTATTCTAAACTTGGAGCCATAACAAAATATTAACTTTGGGAATAAAAAAAGAGTTTTGAACCATAGCCTAAAATGTGTGAGGAAAAATAACCTTAACCTACATATTGAAAGCATTAGATATAGAAAATGATCCATAAGAATTAGAGCCCCAAACAAAATAATCTGCAAATAATGTAGAAGGAATATGTACCTTAGAAAGAAAATATAGAAGTATTTCTAACTCCATAGGAATAAGATTTTAGATTGCAAACATTTCAGATAAACCCACTCTAAAATTTGGAAGCAAAAATCCTTTAGCTACCATAATAAATATGGATATAGTTTATTATTATTGCAATGGGATTGGCCATATATCAAATCATTATAGATCAATGATTATTAAACAAAATAAGATAATAGAGTAGTCCCCTACAAATAAATTAGAATTAAAAGCTGCAATAGAGTTGAAAAAATAACCAAGAAAGATTTTGAACAGAAAGTAAACAAAAAAAGTGAGTCAAGTATAATTGTTCAAACAACACTTTATGTAGACAGGAAAAGTTTGTGTATTTGAAAGTGGTTACTCCAATCATATGAATAGAGACACGAATAAGTTCGTGAAACTTGAGGATTGGGAAAGTGGTTCTATAAAACTACCTAGAAAACATAACAAAAAAGGAACAATCTAAAAGGATTTGGAAAGGAAAATATAATTAATATGATAAGAAAAATAAAAAGGATGAATCCTTGGAAACACACTGTGCACTTCGTGCACATGTGATATCATCCTTATCCTAAGAAGAAGTTGAGCTTTAGAGACAAGTAATCATGTTCATATTTTTAGTCACGTAAAGAAAACAAAGAAGAATGCATGGATAATAAAAAAGGATTGTGAGAAACAATATGAAATTTAAAAAAAAATAGTCATAACAGTCATGGATGTTGTAAGAAGATTGTCATAGTGATTTTTTATTACAACCCAATATCATAGAGAAGTCTATTTGTTGGTTATCGTGACAAAAGAGTCTGTTGAAATATGAATAATAGAAGACTTAAGGAAGTAGAAAACAAAGGTAGGTTTTCCAAAGCTCAACATCTAAAATGATCAAAGTATGAAGAATGAACAACAAAAGTAAACTCCTGATGATAGAAATAAATATAGTAAGGAAATATTTTGATCAATAAACCTTTATATCAATTGTCAAAGAAACACATTAAGGAGGAAGGAAACAATTTGCAGTGATAGGAAAGAGCTCTCATGAAGAGGGAAAGAATACTTCAATAAGTTAAAATGGTATCATGACAAAAATGGTATGCAAAAATTTTAAGAGCAACAATGCATATAAAAAAATAGAGATGGAATAGGAATAAATATTTTAAAAAAGTGACTTACAAGGTAAGGACACTATATTTGATAGTATTTTAATTATTTATCAATGGTAATTGTAATCAAAGAAGTGAATAAGGTAACAATATATATTGTCACTATTATAGATAGTGTGGCTATGCAATAAACCGTGAGAGGGTATTGTTCATGAAAATGCAACAATATAATATATAATGGAAAATGAATCTGAATAGGGATAGTGATGAAATCATAGAGGAAAGTAAGGATAAAATTGTCATGACCAAGGAGACAACTAATTAGAGTGAAGATGGTTGATGAAGTTTGAGAATGACCTCAATCAAAAGGATCTTGAGAGGATAATAGGTTTTTCATGGATATAAGTTAGTTTCCATCAAAAGAACATAATTTTGCTATGCGAAGTACTCAAGAAATATTAATCAATGAATATAAATGAGATATAATTGAAGTAGAAATGAATATTTATAAAAAATATAGAAGTTCACATGAGGGAAGAAGAGAGTGACTGAATATGTTGCACTTCAAAACTGAGCAAGAATGACAGTGTGAGAATATTGATTGAAGAAAAAATTGCTATTGTTGTTTAACTTATTAGATATGTTGAAAATAGAAAATAAAATATAAAGGATAGAATGGTAAGTAAGTAAAAATAATAAGTGAAAAATAAAAATAGTGACAATAGTGACAAGAAGTTAATTTTAAGCACGGGACATTATAATTTTTAGGATTTCAAAACAGTTGTAAGAGGTTTCAATTGTTACCCTTGTATTATTTTTGCTCATTTTTAACACCTTTTGTGTGTGTATATTTCTGCACCTATTATCTGCGACACAACACTTCAATAAGTCATTCTGTTAGTGAAAACAAGGGTTAATGAGCATATAAACCATAACTTCAACTTATTGCTTTCTAACTAGGATGAGTGTAGAAAATGACATAAAAGCCCTCAGATTTATGCTAAATACCAGTGACATAAACAACCTAGCATGAACGATTTGATTAAAAACAAGCTATTATTTGATGAACAATGCATATTAGTCTAAAAATGGACATAATAACAATGTATAAGCATAAACTATGAAATGAAGTATGAATCTAAATCTATTCTAGCAACAGAACAATGCATTTACAATATGAGATGAAGGCTTAATTGCTCTCAAAAGTGGCTTCTATTTATAGGAGAGAGAGAGAGAGAGAGAGAGCTCATTAATGAGTTGAGGGACTCATTAATGATGGTGTAAGAGCCATTAATGCCTTGAGCATTAATGAGGCATGGAGGAGACATAGGCTTAAGACATCTTCATTAATGAGGTATTAATGAAAGCTTTAAAGAAGCATGGGGAGTGTGTAAGACTCAACTTGGAAAATTGGTCCCTTAGGAAAGTCTTGCTTGAGAAAGTGGACTTTCTCAAGTGGGTTGAGTTGTTAATCATTTCCTAATGGAATGTGACAACATTAGGAGGTGGGTTAGGGTTAGAATTAGAATTAGGATTAGATTAGCAAGGGTAAAATGGGTTGAGATGGGTTAGAACCCAGGGTAGAAGTGGTTGAGATAGGTTAGGTTGGGGTTTAAGGGAATATAAATGAAATGAATTAAACTTATTTAATTCATTTAAAATATGAGATTTCATTATTTAAGCATTTTATTGCTTTTTAATAATCAAGGGGATTATAGCCATTTTAATTAAATTAAATAGGCTAGGGTAATGGGTTAATTGCAAGTGGGTAATTGATTTAGGGATTTATTTAATTCCTAGCAAATTAATCATTTTTAGCCATGTATTTGATTGATTTTGATTTTGGCTAAAAGTAAATAATTTAGTGACTTGATCATTTTAGGAGATTAAATTGATTTCAAAACAATTATGCCTAGCAGTAACAGGGTCGTTTGGACATAATTGGGGGTATGATCACACTTAGCGAAAATAGGGTCCATAGTTGGAACAAATCAAATTCAGGTGGTTACATTTGCCCCTCTTTGAATTGATGTGCGAGGAACGTAGTGATTCAAAGAAAGTTTTTGATTTTGACTTCAGAAAGATTGAGAATTTCGTTCTTGGTTTTTGAATGAAATGTTGATCAGATCAGTCTTGCACTTGATCAAACCAAGCTGATAGCATTGATTTTGAACTTTATTGTCATCCAAAGATTAATAAAAGATATTAAAGGTACTAATTCAGAACTTGGTTGTCGTCCAAAGATTGATAATACTGATTCTAAACTTGGTTGTCATCCAAAAGTTAGTAAGAAGCTGCTAGGAGCTTAATAAAAATCTTTTAAAATGAGTGGATACAAGATATCCAGCTTATGAGAACCAAAGCTTTCTATCCAATAGTTCTGACTTTAGTCAAGGAAACTGTCATGCCCCTAGTTTGTTTGATAACAAAGTCACTTTAATGTTGTTTTGCGCAAAATATTAATTGATGATAGTTTGATCATGCCCACTTGGGAAAAAAATCAAAGGAAAGGAATACAATCCCTTAGTTGAAAGAATGTATCACTTGTAGGAAGCGGAGAGGACAAGAAAGAATGGAGTAGAAGAAGTGGGAAAATATGGTGTATTTATAAATAAACACATGAGTGCCAAGTTAATTACATGAAAATATGAGGGGTGAGATGGAGAAAATGATGTCAGACCAAGATTTATGATAAAATGTGCAATTTTGACCAATGTGTGGAACAAAGGAAGCAAATCTATAGTTTTTGAAACTATCACAAAAATGGTACTGTGCTGTGGAAAACCTCTTATGTACCTTCAATTTGGTTCCCGATTGATCAAAAAGAGAATAGAAATGTAATTGCAGTTTCTTGGGAGGAGTTTTGGAACTCCTAAATGTCTCAAAAGACCAATATAAGCCTCAAAATTTACCATTTCACTATTTATTTTCGCTTTCCTCCATAGTAATTCAGAGAGCTCTACAGAGAAGATGTTAGTCCCTGTGAGGAAGCATCATTTTGAGATGAGTTATCGACATGAGCGCCCAGCCGACTACCCACCACCGGTAAGTGCTTGACAAACTACCATGTGATTTTTGTAAATTTCAATTTTATACATTTTTGTAGCATTTATAGCCCCTTGAATTTTGAATCACATCCGAGATTCTAGATCACAAACTACAAATCCTGTGCCGCATCTAATTTTTCCCAGATTGCATCCAGTTTTTCCAAATTCCTATGTCGCATCCAGGATACCCTGAATCACATCTATTTGTGTTTTTTTTATCTTGTTTTTTGGTGAAATTCATCAATGTGTCATACCCGGTCTGCTTAGGCTCATACCCCATATTTAGGATCGCATCCCATATTTTGGGGATCGCATCCTGTAAAGTGCATCAGATCCTATATTTCTAGGGTCACATCTGGTAAAATGGATCACACCCTTCTATTTTAGAATTGCATCTAGTTAGGAGACTTAGAATTGTGATCTTTCAGACCTGTTTGCATGCTACAAACTTGGAATTACCTATCTGATTAGGAGTCTACCCCTTTTTTGTAGATAGTATACTGATGTATTATTGTTCATGTCAAAATAGACCTAGTTTGAGGTAGTCGCATTTCGCGACACTTACCCTGGTCATGTGCTCGCATTGTCTGGACTATTGTCTGATGATGAGGAGACTACCATGATCCGATATGGATTATGCTCATTGATAGGTTTACCCAAGATCAGGGTAAACCATGCGTTGTTGACTGCTCTAGCCAAGAGATGGCACTTAGAGCACAACACCTTTCATTTACTGATTGGGGAGATCATAGTGACTCTTGAGGACATCTAGTGGATACTATGTGTGCCGATGATCGGGCATGAGTTTTTCTTTGAGTTGAGAGCTGGCGTGGTGATTGGTGATGCTCATAGATATTTCTAGGACGACACCATTGACTGGAGATATCTATCTTGGGACAACATGGTCAATCATTACAATTGATTATTTGTGTATTTAGCAGGTTTGGTAGGCGGCATCCTCATACCAGATAGGGGTCAGCATGGATTTATGGTTTGCTGGGTAGATATGATAGAGTGGATTATTACCCACCGATGGAGATTTGTAGGGGGTAGTTGTATATTAGCCCACTTGTACAGAGAGCTACATGAGATAGTATACCACTATACATGGAGTATGACTATTGGGATCCTTATTCTCCAGATCTAGGCCTAGGAACACATCCCCATGACATGGTCTATTGTAGATAAATAGAGGGCACTAGAGAAGCCCTATGTTTATCTGTATGTAGGTCTTCTTCAGCAGCCCCATTTGGGCAAGGTTGAGTATTGGTGCCATTTGCTCAATGAAATGACTAAGGTCGTTTGGAGGCCATATTTAGATTGCAAGGTGTGGACCTCAGATGGCCAAAAGGTACCTTACTTATGTCAGAGCCAATATCTCATTGGCAGGACCAGATATATTATAGAGCAGTTCATGATCACTAGAGTGATGAGGCAGTATGGTCGTTGGTAGTGTAGGATGGAGGATATTACTGTATATGCCCAGACCAGAGATGAGACATCATTATGGGGGGTGTAGTTATAGTATGAGATGGCTCACTAGAAGATCTATGATATGGTTGGAGTAGACTGGGATCTCCACCCTAATGTAGTTGATGCAGGTGTGTCTAATGGATATGCTGTTGAGATGCTTCAGTACCCCTTTCCTTGGTTCACTATTCCTGAGGAGATCATTCCTCGCATAAAGGAGCCCTTAGATTATGATCCTAATGATCTACCAGCCAGGGGTAGGGGAGGTGAGCAGAGAGATAGGGCTCCCGATAGGCATGGAGGTTGTGATGGTGGTGGGGATGGTAGAGATGGTAGGTGTCCTCCTCCCAATGATGATCATGATGGAGATGATAGGGGAGGTGGGGGTGAGGCTATTGATACAGATGTGGAAATGGGTAGGGTAGGTGCCCAAGATTCATATTTGTGTCTCCTTGGAGAGATACTGGTCCATTGCATACAAGAGATCAAAAATGATAGAGGTGGCAGGGGTCACAAGATAGGCCACTAGACAGAGGACAAGATAGGTCCCAGGAGAAAGATATAGGTAGAGATAGAGATCCTCTGTCTAGATGTGAGCAGGAGAGAGAGAAGTTCTGAGCTAGGATTACAGCGTTGGAGGCCTGAGTTACTATTGCAGATGCCTTACTTGCGAATAGGGATATACAGCTGGAGAGACTAAGAGAAAAGAAGGATAGGCAGGGTGAGATGCTCAGAGCTGAGAGAGATGCACATGCCCGAACATCAGTTCATTAGGGGCAGAGGGCCACATATTATTATGACCTATATCATGCAGCAGTGCCTGAGGGTCAGAGAGCACCTTCCTTTTCTCGAGTGACTCAGTAGCCAAAGGGGGCCATGCCACCTCTAGTAGCTCCTTTTGTACCACCTCCTCCTCCTCCTGATCAGGGAGAGGGGGTGGGGTAGAGTTGATATTCTATACCATTTATATGTATATCTTGACCTTACATTTATATATCTGGATCCTTCTGAGATCTGCCTTTGTATATGACATTTATACATGTAAATCTGATTGATTCGGCCTCACTAGTACTCTGATACTCTTTATGCATACTATTCCATATATTGATCTATACCATGTTTTGATATATTTGATGCAGCTTCCTAATTCTGACATGTGTCATGAGTTACTTTGCTTTGATAGATGTGGTAGATGTATTTTGCACATGTGATGATATCTTGGTCTCTTGATGAGTTAGATTTAGACATCATTTTGATTTGATGTGATTATTGATATAAATATGTTTTAAATGATACTCATGTGAAAATGCAACTGTATGTATCTTTTTGATTTTTCCCTTTCATGCAATATAGATGTATGGAAGCATTTAGGATGAAAAAGTAAAAATGCAATACATGGATGCTTTATTTTTGTATTTTCCTGTTACTTCTTTTCATGAATGCAAAATGTATTCTATGGATGTGAAACAATAGATATATCAGTAATATTGATGATGTAATTAGCTTTATGTTTAGAAGAAGAAGATAGAAAGCATTTTTTAGCACAAAAAAGTCTTTATGTGTTTACTATTTTTATAAATGTATCATACAATCTCTAAATGCAACTATATGCAGACTCTTAGGACTTTGTCATTGGTATGCAAATGTATAGCTCTTTATCATCATTGGGCACTTTGTCAGAATGGAAACCACCTGGTAGTACAACCATTACTAATACCCACTGATATTATGATAATATGAATACTATGTTTTATTGAAATTTCAAAAATAGATTTAGGCATCAAGGCATAGAAGCCAAGATAACAAAATAGTCACCTTCCTTTTAATATACCAGATTCTAATTAAGGCAAGATATTGGACCCGCAATGAACTTGAAAATTCACATCCTTGGGTACATTATGATTTGTATAACTTAGTAAGCATCTAGACCATAAAATAGACAAGGAAATTATTTCAACCTCACTGGAGTTTACACATAATGAAGATCAAGATATATGCGGCTATCCACCCATAGTGGCAGCTCTTACCATAAACATCTAAGTTAGGTGAAATTTATAGGATTATTTGAAACAATCACCATATGAAGAAAACCAAGAAAACATTATTCCCCTATCCTTGTGACTCTTTGTCTTTGTGCAGATGTCACTGAGTAACTAAGAAGACATAACAAGTCATCAATTGTGAATCAATCAAATAAAATTTATAATTACTTAGATTCCCCTAGTTAAAAACATCAAGGCAAAAGAATCATAATCAAACCAATACCAAAATATGTGTTTAAGTAGTACTTGTTCCTTCATATGTCAAACACGGTAAAGATTCATCAATCAAAAAATTGGAATACAAGCAATATGGTGTTTCCATGTCTGTTCATCGAGAGGATAATCCATTCCTGTTTGTGATCCAATATAGCCTTGTAGGAATGCTATCACTGTAAATGTCATGTCTGGATATGTGATGTTTGAAAAGACACCCTTATTTTGGAAAGTGACATCATTTTGCATGTATCAAGAAACATTGTGTTCGGGAGGCAAACCATCCTAGAGCAACCTAGCAACCACAACCTACCATGCTAGCAAAGATGCCCCCATTGTAGAATGACCTATTCCTAAGATGTAAATGTAGACAAATCCCAAGTGAGGATAAGATAGCCATTGAGGAAAATGAAGTCAGTGTTTGAGCACATGTAGAATTATGAAGGCCTAGTATTAGTAGTGCATTGATAGATGGAGCCCAGAACACAAGTGATGCCTGAGTGCCAGGTTTTCAGTAGTCAGCAAGATTTTTTCTTTCTTTTTTCTACCAAGATGCATGTTTTACCAGGTGTTCATCAAGGCACTTTTCTCTTTTTCAATTTTTTTTGCTATTTTTTCTTTTTTGAATGTTTTTCTAGTATCAAGGTGCCTGTTTACCAGGTTTTCACCAAGGATACCCTTTTTGTAGGACTTTTTCCACTATTTTTGGATTTCTTCAGGATCAATTTTCTGAATGTTTTTGGTATTTTGCAATAAATTTTTGCTGTATAGGTTCTACTAGCCAAACATCAAGCGTAGAACCACTTCAAATGTAGAGTATTAATAGGATCTAGAAGAACGTCTCACTCAGGTGTAGCTATTTGATAAACTCCATTCCCAAAAGTAGTAGTGATGACCTAAGGTCTGAACCAGTTGGGTTCAAACTTTCCTTTTTGTTCCCTATTAGGTTAGTTCTTAGGATTCTCCTTTAGGACAAGATCTCCCACCTCAAATTTGCATGGTTTAACCTTTTTGTTCTATCCTTTGGACATACGTGCTTGATACACTTTGAGGTGATCAAATTCTTGTTGTCTACTCTCATCTAGCAAGTCCAAAGAATTTACCCTATCTATGTGGTATTGCTCATCAGTAACTAGTCCTTATAAAGATATCCACAAAGATGGGATTTTTACCTCAATGGGTAGTACTGCTTCAATGCCATAGACTAGAGAAAATGGTGTGGCTCCAGTTGGTGTTTGAATGCTTGTTTTGTAGGCCCATAGTGCCGAATTTAGTTGTAGATGCCAGACTTCCTTATAGTTTGGTGTAGGATCTTGAGAATATTCTTGTTGGATGCCTCAACCTGTCCATTACCTTGAGGATAATATATTGAGGAGCAATGCTCAGTAATATGGAACTGTTCACAAAGGTCATCAATGTCTTGATTTTAAAATTGGCCCCCATTGTTTGTTACAATTGAAGAGGGTATCTCGTATCTACAAATAATGTTGTTCACAATGAACATAGCCACCTGTTTGCTAGTGGCTTTGATTAGCAGCATGGCTTAGACCCACTTCGTGAAATATTTAGTGGCCGTAATGATGAACTTGTGTCCATTTGAAGAGTTGGTATATATTTGTCCAACCAAGTCAAAGGCCCATTGCTGAAATGGCCAATGTGTTATGAAAGGTATACGTTCTCTGGCAAGAGCATGGATGAGATTTCCATGCGTCTGACATTTAAGACATGCTTTAGAAAATTGAGTAGCACCTCTCTCCATGGTAGGCCAGTAATAGCCTACTCTAAATAGTTTCTTTGCTAATAAAAATTCGTTCGAGTGTGATCCACATACACCTTTGTGGACTTCTTTTAATGGTAAATTGAACTCTTCAAGTTCTAAACACCTAAGAAGTGTACCGTCAAGACCACATTGATATAGGTTGTTAGTTATGAGGACGTAACATGATGTTGTCCTAATCAGGGATCTTTTCTCATTTCTAGATAGATTATTAGGGATAGTTTGGTCAGAAAGGTAAGCAATGATATTGGCATACCGAGATTGGTCTGGGGTATTCAAAGCACATATCACCTAGTATTCAGGGGTATCAAAGGTAGGATAGGATAGTTCTTCCACCAAGAATTCATAGTGGAATTGATGTTCTTCCAGTTGTAACATGGATGCCAAGGTAGCCATATCATCTGCAACTTTGTTCTCTAATCTTGGTATCTGCTAGAAGGTGACAAAGACAAAGTAATTCTTTAGGTCATCAACTAGTTGCTTGTAGGGCATCAGTTTTTCATCCTTCATTTGATACTCCCCATTTACTTGATTGATAATTAGTTTGGAGTCACCATATATGTGTAACTCTATGATCTTCCACTCCATAGCTAGCTTAAGGATGTTTGCCAATGCTTCATATTCTGAAATATTGTTGGTGCATGGAAACATCAATTTGTAAGATTTGGGAATCTTGTAACCTTGAGGAGTTATGAATAGGATCCCTTCCCTAGATCCTTGTTGAGTGAATGAACCGTCAAAGTACATCTTCCATGGATATTTAGTAAGATGCATGATTGTTTCATTAGGGAATTCAATGAGTAAGGGTTCATCATCTTGGAGTGGTGAATCAGCCAATTGATCTGCAAGGACTTTTCCTTTGATATCTCTCTGTTCAACATATTCAATGTCAAACTCACTTAGAATTAGGACCCATTTTTCCAAATGTCCTATTAATGCTTTTCTACTCAAAAGGTACTTTAGTGGATCAATCTTGGCAATGAGCTTTACTGTATGAGAGAGAATGTAGTGCCTTAATTTTTGTGGTGCGAAGAAAACTGTTAAGCATGCTTTTTCAATAATGCTATAATTGAGCTCATAAGTGACTAGTGTTCTACTAATGTAGTAAATAGCTCTTTCTTTCTTGGTTTCATCCTCTTGTGCCAGCAATACTCCTAGGGATGTAGTTGTGTCTAAAATGTATAGGAGTAGGGGCTTTCCATGAATAGGTGCCATAAGAATAGGTGGAGCAGCCAGGTATCCCTTCAATTCTCTAAATTTTTCTTCACAGTGTTCATGCCATTTGAAGGTAACCCCTTTATGTAGTAACTTAGTAAAGGGTTGTGCCCTATCTGTAAGTTGGGACATGAATCTCCTGATGGACTAGATTATTCCTTGTAGCGTGCTCATTTGACTGATGTTTTATGGAGGATCTTGATGTTTTATGGAGGATCCATCTCGAGTATAGCTTTAACTTTAGCAGGGTCTACCTCAATTCCTTTCGCTGAAACAATGAATCCTAGGAGCTTCCCTGATTGAACCCCAAAGGCACATTTCTTTGGGTTGAGCTTGAGTTGAAACTTCTCCATTCAATCTAATATCTTTCTTAGGTCAGCAATGTGAGTACTTATTTCTTTGTATTTAGCCAATGTGTCATCTACATAGTCCTCCATGTTCTTGTGCATCATGTCATGGAATATTATTGTCATGGCTCTTTGATATGTTGCACAAGCATTCTTTAGCCCAAATGGCATGATGTTCCAGCAAAAGGTGCCCTATGCACATGTAAATGTAGTTTTCTCTTGATCCTCGAGGGCAATCTTGATTTAAATATAGCATAAGAATCCATCCATCAATGAATACATCTGGAAGCTTTCTGTAAGATCTATGATCATTTCAATGTTTGGTAGAGGGAATTCATTCTTCGGACATGCCTTGTTCAGGTCTCTGAAGTCCGTATAGATCCTGATAAATTTATCAGATTTAGACACCGGGACTACATTGGAAATCCATCTTGCATATGCAATGACTCTGATAAATCCTTCTTTTAACAACTTTTCTAGCTCTGCTTTTACCAATACTGCAACATGAGGATGCATCTTTCTAAGTTTTTGCTTTACGGGCTTGATCCCAGGAGTGATAGATAAGTGGTGCATGATTAGATTAGGATCTAGACGTGGCATATCTGTATAGGACCATGCAAATTTAATCTTCTTCTCCTTCAAGAACTCTGTGAACTGTGTCTTCTCCTCTTCTAATAAGGATTGTGCAAGGTGTACTATTTGAGGATTTTCAACAGTGCCAAAATTTACTGGTTGTGTTGGTTCAATCAGTACCGAAGATATTTCCTAAAATTTTTTGGGGAGGATATCAAGAGTCTCATCCTTTGGCACCTCGGAGAGGTTTTCACCATTGGATATGTCTTTTTTATTTACTATTTTGGGATCTGATACTGCCACAGAGTGGTTTTCACCATCAATCTGCTTTTTATTTTTATTTTTCAGTTTTTGACTAAGAAACTTGATATCCTCCTGTGACATGTTCTTGCTCCTTGCTTTGGTGGAAGAAGGGTAAGGTTCACAAGAATTGAGATAACAAGATAGGGTGTGGTCATTGGGAAAGTCAAGGATAGTCCTAGGATCTTTTTTAGTCCAATCAATTAGGTCTAGAAGTACAAATGTTAGGGAGTCAGATTCTATGAAGGACAACATCATGTTAGCATCAAGACCATTAACCGACATTACATGATTTGTTAAGTTAATTTCTTCAATATTTAGATCAATAAGAGTGAGATCATTATTAAAAGTGTCATTGTTAGTCATAAGCAGATCAAACTCTAGTGACTCGTCACTAGAGATCTCATCATCATCTCTCCATAAAAGGAGACTTCTTGCTTGTAGCCTATGAAATTCTTCTAGACTTATGTATTCACCAGTGTCTCCATCAATGATCAGGGGAAGGAACTCTTCTTCTACTTCAAGAGGATTAGTATCACTGGGAGGAGTGTTAGATCATTTACTAGGAGTTGAGGGAGCTGCAAACATGTGAATTTTATCTATTCCAATATCTTTAGAGGTGACAGATAGCCGATCCCATTCATAGTCATGAGAGTCTGTTACATCATCATCAGATCTATTTATGTATTCAAAAATGGTTATTTGATATACCCAGTTATCCATCTGTAGATAAAAGTGTGGTAGATCTAGGACATGTGAAATTGTGACCAATTTCCCCTAGTTAGGATGTAAATTTTGTGGCTGGGGTGTCTCTTGAGTAATTGTTTCTATGGTGTCTCCTACCTCTTGAATGGGAGGTTGTGCTAGTAAAGGGGTGTGAAGATCAAGTGGTACCTCAAAGCTGGGTACATAGCATTCTCCTTGGTAACTAGGGTCCTATGTGCCAACATGAAACAATCTTTCATAGGACCACTTTTCTATTTCATCTGTTTCATCACTCCTTGTATCTGAGTGTGGACTCTCTTTTGAAGAGAGTTTATCAGTTTTAGAATTAAAACCAAGTCTTGTTTTATCTCTGGTATTCTAGAAATCCATGGGTATAGGTTCAATAAGCCCTCATCCTATGTCATTTAGAGGTCCCTTTCCTTTGTAGCCCATTTGTGTGAGGAAATCATATCCCTTTCCATACTATTCTGGGGATATCTTCACATGTTTGACCTCAGATTCCACTGGTTCTCCTTTGTAAATCTAGTCCAAGATTGCCTATTCTTCTGTTAATTTGAAGAAGATATGGATGTCTTTATCATGCTAGTTGCTTTGTGTACTTTTGGCTCCTTGGATGCTATAGGTGTGAATGTTGATGAAGGTTTTCTATAGGATCTAGGTGACATCGAAAGTTCTGTCAGTGAGGGAGTCAGGTCTAGCTTGTACTCTCCCATTCTTGTTTCTTCAAGTTTCAAGGTTTTTCTAAAACTCTTCATAACCATGTCCTTGGTAGTTTTAGGAGCCATGACATCCATAGCCTCTTTGTTGTGTGGGATCATGCTACTAGCTTTGATATTGTTGCAAGTGTAGTTAGCGTCTGCAAGAATCGTCACTTACACCCCTTTACGTGGGAATTTTATTCATTGATGGTAAGTAGATGGTACAACTTGCATCTCATGAATCTATGGTCTCCCTAGTAGGATATTGTAGGCCACTAGTAGATCCATAACTTGACATGCGATGTTCCTCTCAATCGATCTGACTTTGATAGGTAGAACAATAAGACCTCTAGAGGATCTTTCTTCCTCATCATAAGCTTTGATGGTTATCTTGCTTCTAGAGTCAATTGTTTGTTCTGAGAGACCTAGTCTCTTTATTAGATCTAGTGTATAGATATTCAATCATGCACCTCCATCTATCAACACATGTCTAACATGGGATTTATGAATAAGGACTTAAATATGGAGCGGTTGATTATGTTGATGTGTCAATGACTTGTCATCCTCTTCGGAAAAGGAGAGGTAATGTGGTGTGGAGATGTGATTGACCATCGCTTGGAACTTGTCTATATCAATATATTTTGGGACATTAGTAGCATGTAGAGCTTGTTCTAGGATTTCCCTGTGTACTGTGGATATCTTGAGCAACTCAAAAATGGAAATTTTGGCAAGGTTCATTGCAATTGGTCTACCAAGTCATATTTTTCTCTAGGAATAGTAACCACATGTTTTGATGTTGTTTTAGGAATAGTTACAATAGGAACCTTGGATGTTGATGTCAGTTTTGGAGGTCCTTTGATTGTAACCTAGGCTTGGCTCCATGTTATAGCATTTGAGTGGAATGAGACACCTTTGATTGTGACCATATTGATGGTTTTGGTTTTGATGTCAAGCATATTGATCACATTGTCATTTTTGGAATAGGTGTAGTTTACCTCATTACTCTTCCCTTAAGATGTTTCTCCTTGATCATAATTAGGAAAGGGCTTGTTGAATGTTGTATGGTCCTCACTAGTAGTGTGTCTGTCTACTTTGATCTTACCTCCTTCGATGAGGTCTTGGATAACATGTTTAAGCTTGAGGCAATTATTAGTCTTGTGTTCCTTTTTTTTGTGAAAGACACGGTATGAGTTATCATCCCACCACCTGGGTTTAACCATTGGTTCCCAAGTTTTGGAATCTAGGATAGTTAGAAATTTGTTATCCAATAGTGTTTTTAGAACAGTCTCAAGAGGCTCTCCTAAAGGAGTGAATGTTCTTTGAGGTTTTGATGTCCATGTCCGACCCTTGCTATTATCATTGTTTACTTTGGGTGTGGGAGTTGTGACTTTAGCATCCTTGCTTTCTTTCATGCCATTATTTAGATTGAATACCTTGGGTTTAGGATTAATGATAGAGGCATCAACCACTCTGTCATTAAAAACATTTTTGTTTTGTTTCCACCATTTAGGCTTGGAGTTGGAGTTGTTGGTCTTGTTTTCATTTTGAAGGGTGATCTCTCCCCTTTTGACCATGACTTCCTCAATATAGAGAGCATTTTTAATCATTCTATCGAAGCTTGGAGAGTCTTGCATTTGCAATGCAAAGTTCAATTTAGGTACTAGATTATTAATGAATATCTCCATCTTCTCTATTTTGGGAATGGCCCTTGAATATCGTGCAAAAATCTTCCTCCATCTTTGTAGGAAGTGTGTAAATGATTCTCCAGTTCTTCGTTTGGTATTACATAGGTCCATCATAGTTACATAATGTTGGATGTTATAGGAGTAATGTTGGATGAACCATTGGATCAACTCCTTGAATGTCTCAACCTGAGGGTTTAGTTTTGAGAACCACTCCATGGCATTACCTCCTAGACTTCCTGGAAATAGTTGCATGAGGTATGTAGGTTCGTGCATGTATTCTATGCTTAGAGTACATAATTCCCTCACATGGTCATATGGGTCAGTTTCTCCCATGTACTTTTCATACTTTGGCCTTGCCATGTTGGGAGGAAACAGGACCATAGTGATACTCTTGTCAAAATGAAATGGACAAATGGTGTCCAAATAGTATTTTTTTTAGGTTTCTCCTTCTCCTGTTTGAGATTTGTGAGTTCCGTTTGCATTAAATTGAGTTGTTTGGTGAGAATGGATATCATATTTGGCACCTCCTTTTCTTTAATTTTTTCTGTATTATAGTCCTTGGGTAATTTAACACCTATGGATGCTAGATGGAAGAAGTACTTTTCTTTATCGTCATCAATTATCCGTTCCAATATCTTGTGGAATCTTTTTCTCTGTTTGAGTTTTTCATACTCATCTCCAAGGATCTCCCCTTCACTGTCTGGTCCAAATGGATCATGTTCAAACTTGGGTCCTTCTTCCTCATCCATGTCTTCAGGTTTTTGGTGTTTTCCATCATTATAATCCTCAAAAGCCTCACTCCATCTGTGAGTGTCGCTATCCATTTGACGGGAATATAGATTGAGAAGGGAACTAAGAGAAGTTCCTCCTTGAAAGTGTGGTGTTTTAGGAGGCACTTTGGATCCTTTAGATGTGTACTTGTTGCATTTTGTGTTAACCATGAAGTTGTTCCTCAACTTTTGTCAATGTTTTCAAATGTTGCAAGTGAGAGTTTCAGATTGTTCAAGTGGGCATGTCTAGGTAAAAGTAACTGTTTGTTGTTGTTGGATGTAAATGGTTCCAGCGTCAGAGGGTTAGAATGCCCTGATAGTGAGCTGGGAACCAAGTTGTTGGTAGAAAGTAGGTAGACCACACATATTGAACTGATCGTGAAAGGCTGACTAAGCATGCAATGTAGATGTTTCAAAAGAGCATTGAAATTTTCAACAGGGAGACTAGAAGAGACAACAGGAACCAACTAAAGAGATAAAATGGTATCCTAATCAACTGAGACTTTCTAGGAAAAAGGTCTGCAAGTACCCTCTATCCTTAATGTGAGGCCCCAGATGCGAGCCTCTGATGATACTAGATGTGAGCCTAGAATCTGGATGTGACTATGTGCTGACCAAATGTGAGCTAGAATACCAAATGAGATCCTAACTATTGTATGCGACTTGGGAAATCTAGGATGCGATCTTATGATGTCTTTGTCAATTTTGGTCAGTTCTAAAAAGTTTGTTTTTGAACTGCGTGAAGTTGCTTGTTTCCAGATTGCATTAGGAGGTGTCGTAATGTGTGAAAAACACTTGTACTCTAGGGTTTGAAAATTGTTGATTGTTTTGAGGAGCTTATCTTTTTAATGATCTTTTGAACATGTGAAATAGTTTTTCATTGTTAGGAGGGTGTAACAAACACTCATCTTTTCCTATTCTCTAGGTGGAGGATGAAAATCTTTGCTTGTTGACTCAGGTACACACTCAAATGCTAATCATAATATAGCCATCACCAAGCACACAATGGCTCCAGTCATGATGCTGTATTAGCCGAATCCAAACGCAAGTGAGGGCACAATATGATGAGTGTCTTGGGGAAATTAATTTTTGCCTTGCACAAATATTATCACCCTTTCGGGGATGAATCAGGAATTATTTCAGTTGAAGTTGTTGTAGATTATTGGGCAATCCGTTCAAAACTATCCCTCATAGAATTGCACAAGGAAAAATTCAGGCGTATAGCCCTATGAGTACCCGAATATATGTAGTCTCACAAGAAAGATTCAAGCGGCTCCGCTCTACATATACCTAGATATGTTCAAGGAATGATGTCAAAATTCCATGAATAAAATTGGCTCCATCTTCTGAGGCTTTAGCCTACAAGGAAGAAACTATTTATAGTGAGTTGGAAGGGTTCGCACAAAACCTATCCTCACTTGGGTCATTCCCAGGAGATTTTTTCCTCAACCAACAGGTCCTCTCCTATTTATATATGAGTACCAAGGATTGGCAAGCTTTGGATGTCTGGATTTCTGATTCTTCTTCTGAAGAAGAGCATACTCTCCTAATCTAAACTTTTTTCTCCCAAAACACGTAAAGAAAAGTTCATTCCTTCAAGCTATGTTGAGCTCAATTTAGTTTGTTCCTATTTAATAAAAATAGGATTGCTTGAAAAGGAAATTTTGCCTTGTTCAATTAGCTATGAGATCATTTAGTGAGTTTCTTGTCCAATTACTGAGCCAAATTGAATTAAATGATTGAACTTGTTCTTTGATCCCACATATTTAGTGCTTTGATTGTCCAATTTCTGTTCCCAAAAGAATTTATACAATGTAGTTGTTCATTAAACCACAAGATTTAGTGATTTGAGTTGTTCATTTACTAATCCAAAAAGAATTAGATGATGTGTTTTCTTGTTCATCTAACTCCAAATTCTCCTCAACCCATAAACTGATGTGTGAGTTTTTTATTTTCCTTAAAAGGAAAAGATCATAATCCTTTAGTCAGTTTAATGATAGATTGGAATATGTATCTTTAATTTGGAAAGAAAGTAAATAGAATTCAAGATGGGGGTTGGGTAACCTGAAAAACCAAGTTAGCATCTATTTATGTTAACTCCCATAAAAAACCTTCAAGAACAACCTGCAAACACTTGTTAGGCTGCAAGACATCAAAAACATAACTTGTCAAAATGTTAGAGTTATGCAAACAAAGTGTGTAAACTTTCTAACTAGATGTGCGCCTAAAAATCCACTGAATGTGATACACCATACTGTATGCGAGTTTTCTTACCAGATGTGACAGTATGCTCACTAGATGCAATCCTAAACTGAAATGATTCAAGAAATCCTTGATGTGAGCCTCATTTACCGCAGTGCGATGGCGTATCCTGTATGTGATCCAGAATGATAAAAAATGAGCCTGTAGCAGAATTATAGGCATGCAAATTAGTGAAAAAGTGATAGAAAATGAGGCCAAGTTGGAAATCAAACTTGATAGTGGGTGCCATAAATGCGTGTGTATATTTGTTCACCTGTTATCTACGACACAACACTTCAATGATTCATTTTGTTCATGAAAACAAGGGTTAATGAGCATATAAACCATAACTTTCACTTATTACTTTCTAACTAGGATGAGTGTAGAAAATAACATAAAATCCCTCAGATTTATGCTAAATACCAGTGACATAAATAACCTAGCATGAAATATTTGATTAAAAACAAGATATTATTTGATGAACAATTCATCTTAGTCTAAAAATTGACATAATAACAATGTATAAGCATAAACTATGAAATGAAGTATGAATCTAAGTCTATTCCAACAACATAAAAATGCATTTACGTTATGAGATGAAGGCTTAATTTCTCTAAAAAATGGCTTCTATTTATAGAAGAATGAGAGCGAGGACAAGGCTCATTAATGAGTTGAGGGACTCATTAATGATGGTGTAAGAGCCATTAATGCCTTGAGCATTAATGAGGCATGGAGGAGACATAGGCTTAAGTCATCTTCGTTAATGAGTCATTAATGAAAGCTTTAAAGAAGCATGGGGAGTGTGTAAGACTCAACTTGGAAATTTGGTCCCTTAGGAAAGTCTTGCTTGAGAAAGTGGACTTTCTCAAGTGGGTTGAGTTGTTAATCATTCCCTAATGGAATGTGACAACATTAGGAGGTGGGTTAGGGTTAGAATTAGAATTAAGATTAGATTAGCAAGGGTGAAATGGGTTGAGATGGGTTAGAACCCAGGGTAGAAGTGGTTGAGATAGGTTAGGTTGGGGTTTAAGGGAATATAAATGAAATGAATTAAACTTATTTAATTCATTTAAAATATGGGATTTAATTATTTAAGCATTTTATTGCTTTTTAATAATCAAGGGGATTATAGCCATTTTAATTAAATTAAATAGGCTAGGGGAATGGGTTAATTGCAAGTGGGTAATTGATTTAGGGATTTATTTAATTCTTAGCAAATTAATCATTTTTAGCCATGTATTTGATTGATTTTAATTTTGGCTAAAAGTAAATAATTTAGTGACTTGATCACTTTAGGAGATTAAATTGATTTCAAAAGAATAATGCCAAGTAGTAACAGGGTCATTTAGACATAATTGGGGGTATGATCACACTTAGGGAAAATAGGGTCCATAGTTGGAACAGACCAAATTCAGGTGGTTACACCTTTATCCTTGAAATTTTTTAACGTTGTCATATCAATCATCAGTTTCAATTTCCCCTTCAAAGATTTCATCATTTGTATTTTTCCTTTCAGTTGAACCTGTAGTGTTGAACTTCTCTTAAGTTCAAAGTTCAAATTTAGACTCCTTGAATGTACCCTATCAGTAACATTGTGGTTTGAGTATGTCAGTCTTTCGATCATGTTGAGCTTGAACCTTTGAACCTTTAAATTTCAAGGTTTAAAGTTTGACATCATCACTCACTTTTTCCTTCTTGTCAATTCCTTATGATTTTTATAATCCACAACTCATCCATTGTGTGACATCCTTGTATTCATGGAACTTGAACCTTCAAACCTTCAGGTTTAAGGTTCAAGGTTCATTCCAAATATGGTGGCATGCTCTTCGAGGGAAGAAGGTGACAAGAAGTTTGGCATGTGCTGATGTGATAATTGTTCAGTTCTTAAAAATCTATTAATGAAAAGTCATCATGATAACACAAGCCTACTTGCGAAAATAACTTGAATTTAATATCTTGCCAAGTTGATGTTCTATCTAAATTTATTTCTCATTGATGTTTTAAATTTTTGAAGCATACAAATCAAATATAAACATTTCCCCCATCATTAGAAGTGACATTCATAACTACCTTCCAGCTTAGAAAATTGTGAAGAACCAAAAGGAGCTACAAAGTAATGTAATTTTAAACTTCCAATTTACAAAGGTTGTTGGAGTATTTTTATGAAAACAATAGGTGAGTCTCTAGTCACACCTCTTCAACTATCAATTTATTTAATTCATAAAGAAGAAATGTAGGCATCTTAAATTGTTTTAAGTGTTCTTTGCTACTTTTCTTAAGATTTTTGTGGGGTTATTGTAGAAATTAAAAATAAGGCCAACTCTTCCCAAATTGGAGAAAACCTCTTGCTTAGTTATTACGCTACCTAAGATTGAAGATACCTCCCAAGCCTAGGTTGAATTAGGGGAATTACTAGAAAGAGAGAAAAAACCATGAACCGAATTCCATGTTGGAGAAAATAGTACAAAGTGGATTGTTAGAAGCGGAAGCCTTCCATGTTGTAGTAGCTTGCCCAAAATTATTTGTCAAATGCATGAACTTATATGATAAGGAAAATAAGAGAATTCTTAAGGCTGACAGATCTACTCTTGTCGAGATTAATAGAGAGACTGTAATGACTACTATCAATATTCCTGAAAAAGACCCATATGAGAACTGGTCTATTAGTTTATCTTATTGAATGTTCTCAGAAAAGGCCCAAATTTATAGAAGTGTTATAGAAAGGTATTGTCTTTTGAAATTATAGATAGGGGGATATCATCTTCCTAGGCCCTTGACTAGAGAGCACCTGATTGAGGTTCTAAATTCCATGGTGATTCTGTTGAACCGCATCAAGGGTAGTTTACATGCATTTTACTAGGAAGATTGGTTGTATTTCTATATCTAAGGTTTTCTCGGGGGAAAGAAATATCTAAACTGGGATGAATTTATAACTAAAATATTGAATAATGAGTTAGAAATTTTTTTGGGGTGCAAAGGATTTTACATCTCTTCTTATTTTTTCAATATCCTAGCCTCCTCAAGAGAATGGTATGGGATATATCATGAACCATAGTAGGATAATATAAAAATTTATGATTACTATCCTCATCTTTGAGAGAAAAGGGGCCCACAAAATTTTATGAGAGTGAACAATGTGTTTCAAGGATGTCTAGTTTATGAGCTTAGGGGAAATATCCAACTTATAATGTTAGAAGAAGTTATCTAGTTCATAAGAATATATGGGATTTACTTCATACATTTCACCAAATTAACATACGTCTGAGTAGGTAAGTTCATAGAAAACCTTATAAATTACTTGGGTACACTCTTGATAGTCATTTGAATATGGAGACTGGTATATAATTATCTTGCATTTACCAAAGGTTAAAGAGGAATGGTAAATCTAAAGTCAATTTCCCTGATGAACTCAGATATTATAGTTTTAAAAAAAATGTAGACGCATTAAAAGTGGAGTCATAATTCAAGAAGTTGAACTTGCAATTGTACACAACTAGGGCTAATTTTGATAGTAGAAGTTTCACCACTAAGAATTTGAATATTAAAAGTTATTTTCATCATGTAACCCAATTGGAGGACTTCTACGAAAATTGTGAAGATGAATATGAAGTAAGAAATCAAATATTGTCTAGAGTTAGCCTAAATCAAATCTTGAACATGAACTTAAACATGAACATAACCGGTGTTAAGGTTCAAGAAGATGAATAAGTGTTTGACCCAAATTATATGGAAAAGGTTCAAGATCAACCAACTCCAGAGATTAACTAGAGAAAAATGGAAAATGACAGTATTTAGTTCAAGTCAATTAATGTAATTAAAAGGAAAATAAAAAATATGGCTTAAGAGCTATCAGAATGACCAAACCTTAGAAGATGAGCCTCAAACTAAAAAAAACCTTGAGAGACCCATTACCTATCTACCACCTCCTCCTTCCTCATTTAATGAATGTGTTGATGCTGCAGGTGCAATATGTTCTATTAAAATAAAGAGCCCAGATAGAAAAATCTGGGAAGAGTTCTAAAATCCCATCTTCCAGTCGTGTACCTAGATCCAGGAGAAAGAGAAAGGGAATAAACACTATGTCAGAATAGGAGGTGAGCAATTTGGATTCGAGAGAGGAGACAAGGGCAGATATGGACAATCAAGTTTTAAAAGAACTCAGCCAAAAGGATACTCAGGGCACTCAGGAAGCTAAACCAATGGTAAAAGAATTGAAAATAGAAGGGAACAAAAATTCATGCACCACTTTGACCATCCTTGATCAAATTAGTTTCCACAAACCACCACTAAAAGCTACCCTGGTTACACCCAAATGGTTAGAAGCTTTAGTGAGTAGGAAAAGAAATGTAGTTCTATTTTACGTCCCTATTGAAGATATGGTTAGTAAGTGTTTGGGGAAGGTTGGAAAACCAAAGAAATTGAAGACTCGAGCCATGTTCAATGTAGATGAAAAAACTGGGCACTAGTTTGCAAAAATTTCTCAACTCATAACAGAGAAGGGTGTAGAGGATGCTACCACTGAGGATTTCATTGTTGAAAAAGTACATACTGGACTTGCCACTAGAGTTGCAAATGCCAAACACTTGGATACCTCTACAAAGTGTATATTATCCCGAACATTCAAGGGTGAGAGAGATAAAAGAGAACTAAAGGCGGCTCTAAAAAAATGTTAGAATATATCTATGCCATTCAAAACTTGACCATGGTGCCAGTTGTTCAAGCCTTATACCTAGTTGTTCCCAAATCTCCATCAGGAAATGAGTGGTTAGACTCAATTATTCAAAAGGGGATTGCCTACATCACGAACTTGGTCCAAGGTCATGCAACAACATTTTCAGATAGTAGGGAACTTGAAGTAGAACTAGCCACTTGGAAAAAAAGAGAAGGAAAAGTGGGATGATCTAATAGGTCAAATTTATGAAGTACAGAAATATGGTGCAATAAATTTCTTGAAGGAGAAACCACTGAAATGGATGGATGAAGATACTATATGGGTTTCAAAAAAAGACATTGAATGGATAAATTCAATTATTGAGCATAGTTTTGCAGAGTCCAAGAAGCTACTGAAGGAATTTTTATGATCAAAGAGCTTCATTCAGAAAGATTTAAAATGTGTTAACATTTATCTACTGAAGGAGAATGGTAAAATAATCATGGATGTTAATGATATGTCACACACATTCAAGTAAAAAAATTAGTCTTTCAGGGAACTTAAGGAACTAAAAAAAGATGATTTCATAGAGTTAGAAAGGATTGAAGCCATGGTAATAGTCTGTATGGATAATTTGGGGTCACATGAAAGGAAATTGATGCAGATCAAAAGAGACAAGAGAATATAGGAACTATGAATTGTACATGTAGGACTATCAGATCACCACATGATTATGGATCTCTTTATGACCTAGCTTGAATGGCATGAACAAGTCAACAATGCCATGGTGTCCATGACATGAGATGTTCCCCTAAATTCCAATGAAAAACTTATTATTTTTCCTATGTTTTTCTTTCCTAGCTAGATTGAAGTAGTTGTTAAAACCACCCACCCGTGTGTGGAAGTTTACTATCTTTTACTCTACTTAAAAACTATGATAACCTCAAAACTATAAATATGGTTGAAAAATACTATGGAAAGGTCTGAATGTTTTTTTAGCTAGTATAAGTATAGTATAGTGGTAGTTTGTGATTCCTCTGATTTGGTGCTTGCAATGATCAATGTGAAAAGACTTTTATCCATGAATAGAAGAATAAGGTTTACTGCCAAAATGGAAAATCTGTGAGTTTGTTGTTGTTTTTTTATTAATATCTATTGGGATTATTTTGAAATTGTAGTGTATGTTTATCTTTATCATTCTGGTAGATTGCACGTCAAATTATGGAGATAGTGTATGTGATTAGAGATTAGCTTAATAGTTCAATTGTAAATTTATTGCATGTATTCATTTCATGGTTATGATGAATACAGAATACCTTCATTACTTTCTGGTCAAAAGTATACATTCACTTTTATTTTCCTATTTTTGATTAATTGGGAATCATATTAGGTTAAAATTTATCAAGTTCTTCCAACTCTAGTGAAGTTTTTTTCACACGTGAGCATGTGGGTTAAAATATGAATACATATAAATACATATATTTGTGTTAAGAAAAATATATTCACTGACATATTTTTGGCGACTCTGCTGGGGAAACAAACTTGTAAGACCAGTCTCCACAGTGATGAGGTAGGATGGTGTTACCTCACGAAAATATATTCCCTATTCTACAATAAAATTTTGTTTTCCAAGGCCAGAAAGAGGACATTTTAGGTTAGCTTAATACCCTTTCTTGGAGAGTACGAACTAGTTTTGAAGACTATAGGAGAGTCAGCCAAGTTTTTGAGAGAGAAGAAGAACTAGAAAAGAATTTAGACTGGTTCTTATTCTAATAGATACAAGTACAAACACAAGAACCCTTAACAAACAAAGACCCCAATCCTCATGCACAAAGAGCTCTTGTACATGCGAAGGAAGCTTAGAAAGAATGAATCAAGATTGAGTCATGACCCTAAACCCAGTCACAAAGAAGGGAAGGTGTCTTTGATGTAATTTTTCAAGAACTTCAAGTTGTAGAATTTTATATAAACCTTACTCCTAAAATAAGATCTAAGACTAGACCTAACTCACCTCCCAAATCCACTTCAATTAATGCTGGTTGTCCTTCTTTTGAAGCTTTATTCTTGTCTTGGATCACTGTTCCTATTTCAGTCAATCAACAACCAATACCTCGTCAAATGGCCTAACCCTAGGGAGCTTCTGTAGGGCCCCTAAACCTAGAAGTTAATTTGTACCCTCTACCCAAAAGAGAAAGAGAAGTTATACCTAAGTTTAGTGGTAATGGAAAAATTTCTATTGAGGATCATCTAAGAACATTCAATGCAGCATGTGGGATTTTAGCTGTCCAGCATGAAGATGTAGTTGTTAGATTGTTTGTGAAAACTCTTATAGATACCACATTGGAATGGTTTTATCACTTTCCCAATGGAGCTGTCACTAATTGGAAAATAGGAATAATTCCTTTGAAACTAGATTCAAAAGTGTAGAGGATGACACCACTTGGTTCATTAAGAATGGAGAATGTCAAAAAGGAAGTTCAAGTGCCTAATTCATAAGGTTCAACATCAAATTCATCTCATCCAACAATCTAGAGATTGATATGATGTTATTTCTATTAAGAGACATCTCCTGAAAGGAAGTAATTCCAACCTGAACGTTACCAAGATGTCCTTATAAGGAATCCTAATCATACTAATTATGGTAAGAGAGCCTTATATTTTCTATCATATTAGAAAAAAAAAAAAGACAATTGAATCTTCTGGTGCAAAGGGAAATATGTGAATCTTCCACCTTACCAATTATCATAATGGCAGTACTTGTCTAGAGATGGTACGATATGTACAACTGAATAGTTAGAAGGAGAAGATAGAAGAAGTGACTGAAGAAGAACAACTTCAAGATCATGGTGACTCTGTAAATTACTAGTTGGATTATGAATCTGATTCAGAAAGAGCTAGAGACATTTTAGTCAGCTTACAAGATCCTTCTTGCATAGTCTTAAAACATGGGCAATGAGTTTCCAAACCTCAGAATAATACATCACCCCTTGAAGTTCCACATAAAAGTAAAGAACCTCATTTTTGAACTAACCCTAGAAAATTTCAAAGCTCAAATACTCTTGAAATTCAAATTTTGAAAAATGATGAATGTGATTCATTGTTTGACATTATGGAGTTTTGTAAGTCAACTAAGATTCAAATTTTGCCTGTCGAATATTTAAGAATGAATCCTAAGGAGTTAGATAAGCTTATTGATTATGTTAAATTGATTATCCTAATGTGAAAAATATACATAGTCAACCAAGCAATGATTCTTCTTTAGAAGTAACCCAATCCTCTTTATCTCATACTTCATCCAACAAAACACAAGCCAAACAAAATTCTCCATTAGAACCTACTCTTGTGCCCAAATCCAAACCTAAACCTTTCTATATCTCTTTATTCATTCATGGCCATAAATTGAATATCTACATTATTGATTCCAGAGCTTCAGATAAAATTATGTCCTTAGTTGTTGCCAAAGCTCTAGATTTTCTTCCTACTAAAACTTATGGAAAATTTTACTTCATGGATTCAGACCAAGTAACATTTCTCATCCAGATAAAAGATGCTCAGGTCACTTTATAAGCTCACCCTAATAAGAAGATTATGCTAATGATCCTACTTGTTGACATTCCTACCAGTTATGGTATGTTGTTGAGATAGACTTTTTGCAGGGATCTAGGTGGAGAAATAAAGATGGAGTGGATCCAAGCCACCATTTTGGTGGGAAAATAAAATATAATTCTATAGTCAGAGGGGAATTATAAGTACATGGTGTTTCCATCTTAGGATCTGAGAGCTCAAATTCTATACACTGATTGTGATTTTGGAAATTATCTTATATTAGGAGAAAATGATGTTGAGCTACCTGAACCTAAAGATAATGAGGCATTATGGACCATGGAGCTTTATGGAAGTTGTGCTTCGACAGGATCATGGATAGGAGTGGTCATGTTATCACCTAAAGGAGATAAATTTCCATACTCTTTCAAACTAAAGTTCAATAATACAAACAATGCTACACAGTATGAATCTCTATTTCTCATTCTAATCATAGCTAAGAATAAAGGGATTATGATCCTTAAGGAAAGAGGGGATGCAAAGCTCATTGGAAAGAAATTTAAACATCTCTTTACCATTCAAAATGAGAGATTAATGTACTATACAAACCGAGTCATGGACAAGATCGAAGGCTTCGAAGCATATTCTATAGAAGCAAACCTAAGGGATTAAAATAGTAGAGTGGATTCCTTACCTCTTTCAGCTTCTTTTCTCATACCACACCCATATTTTGAGAAGGATCTCTATAGAATATAAATCATCTATATATTTCCTATGTATGAAAATTCATAATTTTGGTAGGTCTTTCAAAGTGATAAGAAAATTAATAAGTTCTTATAGAACATGGATATGTTCATGGGCACTTTCTTTGAAGGCTCAAAATAATCTTGTGGCAAATTTTGTCCAAAGCTATGAAATGATGTGGATGATGGTGTTATTCAGCTAAAGGGGAATAAAATTCTTGAGTGTCTAGTCTCTTGCATGAAATTTTTTGATCAACATGAGGTATTCAAAGGGAAACCAGACACTCAAGATGAAGTGAATTCAAAAAAACATGAGAAGATCAATATTGGTGACACAGATGATACAAAGTTTTTCAACCTATGAAAGTTTTATTTTGAAGATGAGAAGAGTAGATTTATCCATCTACTAAAACAATACAAAGATGTCTTTTCTTGGTCCTATGAAGATCTCAACAATTTTAGAGAAGGGAAATTCCAACACCAAACTCCCCTAAAACTTGGAGCAATTCTATTTTTCCAAAATTTGAGGAACTATAACCATAAAGTATCAAATGTCATCTTGTAGGAAATTGAAATGATGGTACAAGACCACACAATCTATCCAATACTTCATTCTACATGGGTTACAAATATCATATCTGTGAGGAAAATGAATGGGGAAATTTGCATCTACGTAGATTTAAGGAACCTTAATCAATCTAGCCTAAAGGATAATTATTTGTTTCTTGTCATGGACCATATATAACAGACAGTCGTGGGATCAAAAATAATGTCAATTCTTAACGGGTTTTTAGGTTTTAACCAAATTAGTGTGCCAGAAGAAGGTCAACACAAGACTACCTTTACCACTTTGTGGGGCACATTTGCCTACAACTGAATTCCCTTTCTCTTAATAAATTTGGGTGTCACCTTTCAATAGGGAATGAATTTCTCCTTTGGCCATTGAATAACAATGTTATCATTATATACCCTGATGACTTAACTATATTTTGGAAAATGAGGAAGAATCACTTGAGAGACATGAAATAAGTTTTACAAAGGTGTAGAGAGTACATGATCTCTTTGAACCTAAGGAAATTTGACTTTTGTGTGAAAGAAGGAAAGCTACTGGGGAACCTAGTTTTTAAGGAGAGGGTCAAAGAGGGTAAGGGATATACAACGATTGATATTGCCATCAAATAGAAGTGGTGTAAAGTCATTCTTTGGGTAGATTAATTTCTTAAGGAGGTTTGTCCCTGACTTTTTCGAGACCACTAAACATATAGTTGGATTGATGTGTGAGAAAAATGGTTTTAAGTGGAATGACAATGCATTGAAGGATTTTTAATCTATTAAAAAATATATAGCTTAGGCCCCTACCCTAATTAACCCTAACTACAAAAAAAATTTCATTATCTAATGGTAGCCCTCTAATCATACCATTTTGGGTATTCTCCTCTAGAAAAATGAAAATAATGAGGATCTACCAATTTCGTTTATGAGTATGCCTCTTAGAAAGCATGAATTAAATTACTCACTAAGAGATAATTGGGCATTCATTGTAGTAAAATTTGTCAAGTATTTTAGATACTACATACCTAATTCTCATTCAGTAGTCTATGTGCTCAGTAATTTGTTAAAAACGATTCTTACCCTGCAAGAAGTTACAATGAACAACCGAGCCTCATGAATTTGTGAAATTAAAAAATTTGATCTTGATATCCGGCTGACCAAGTTAGTAAGTGGAGAAGGTCTATGTAAACTAATATCAAAAAATAAAGAATCAGAAGAACAACTACCTCAAGTTTTATATGTGATTCTTCAAAACTCATGGTTCATTAATGTGGCATATTATCTGACATATAGAAAATGTCGGGAACATCTTACCTCTATGGAGAAAATAAATTTTAAATTAAAATTCAGTAAATATTTTATTGTTGATGATGTGCTTTATTAAAAATTCCTTGATAGAGCCTTCCTGCAGTGTGTTGATAAAGAGAAACAAGAGAAATTACTCAAGTCATTCCATATTGAAGCTTACAGAGGCCTACAAATGTGTTGAGAACTAAAAAAAGTGCAAACTATTTTCAAGTAGACCTCAATTAGCAGCCATACCTTTAAGGCTTGTGGTAATAGTAGAACCATTTAGCTAATAGGGTATTGAAATTATAGGTTCATTGAATCCACCATCCAGGGTAGGGCATACACATATCCTCACTACTATAGATTACTTTATGAAATTGGTGGAAGTTTCTCTTGTCACGAAAACAACTTCTGAGGTGGTATGTAATTTTCTAAAGAAAATATTCTTGTTACATTCAATGTTGCTCATATGCTGGTTGCAGATAATGCTATGAATTTCTCACCTGAAGAGTTAATATTATTCTTTTATCACAATGGCATTATAATGGGATATTTTTCTGACTACTACCCATAAGGGAACGGTCAAGCTGATTCAAGAAACAAAAACATGATCTCCATCACAAGAGAGCTAGTGGATAATAACTCCCAAGACTGACATAAAAGGCTTTGTTACACATTGTGGGTGGATACAAATTCACCAAAAAAGCCATCCAAATGTCACCATTTGAATTTGTGTGTGGAATAGAAGCTCAATTATACCTCCCTCTGCAATTATAAGTTGCTAAGTTGCAAAAGGTGATTGAAGGAGACTCCTTTTAGAGTGCATTAAACAAGAGAAAATTCTACCAGGCTAAAATCAAAGAGGAAATAAATGAGTTGGTCAAGCATAGTACTACACATTAGGCCAAAGTGAAGAAAATATTTGATCACACAGCTAGACTAAGGAATTTCATGGAGGGAAACTAAGTTCATTTGTGGGATAGAAGAAGAGAGCTAAAAGGATCTCATAGAAAACTTGAGTGTCTTTGCAATGGTCCCTTCATATTCAGTCAGGTAATGGGTATAAACTCTTTTAAGCTTGAATATCCAGACAACACTAGTCTACCTCTATCCTATAATGGGTAGGATTTTAAGCTTTATCAATTTTAAATTGTGACCCACCCTTTTATTGTAAATACATTTTTGTTATGTCATGCTTTAGGTTAGTTTACCTTACTGTTCTGACCTTTCTTTTCCGTTTTGTGTAACTATCTTTTCTAGGTTCATTTCCTTGTCCTTTGCTATCATGCTCCCCAGTTAGAGCCGATGTTACCCTTGTATTACTTTTTCTCATTTTAACACCTTTATCCTTGGAAAAACTTAACTTTTTCATATCAATCATCATTTTTAATTTCTCCTTCAAACCTTTCATCGTTTGTGTTTTTCCCTTTGGTTTAACCTATAGTTTGGAAATTCTCTTAAGTTAAAAGTTCAAGTTCAAAGTCCTTGAACACGCCCTCTTAGTGGCATAATGGTTTGAGTATTTCCATATTTTGATAATGTTTAACTTGAATCTTTGAACCTTTAAATTTCAAGGTTCAAAGTTTGACATCACCCCTCACTTTTTCCCGCTTGTAGAGTCCTTGTGATTTTTCTAAAATCGTGGCACATTAAATGTGTCAAGTCCTTGTATTCATGGAACTTAAACCTTTGAACCTTCAAGTTCAAGGTTTGAGGTTCATTCCAAAGTTGGCAACATGCTCTTAGAGGGAAAAAGGTGACAAATTTTTTTTCACATGCTAATGTGACAAGTGTTTATTTCTTTAAAATATATTAATGGAAAGTCATCATGATTACACAAGCCTGCATGCACAAATGACCTAAATTTATTGTCTTTCAAAGTTTATTTTCTATCAGAATTTATTTCCCATTAATGTTTAAAAGTTTCAAAGCATGTGAATCAAATGTAAAGATTTTCCCCATCATTAGAAGTGACACTTGTAACAGCCTTCGAGTTTGCCAAATTGTGAAGAACTAGAAGGAGTTGCAGAGTAAAGTAATTTGAATCTTTGAGTTTACAAAGGTGAGTCTCTAGTCACACCTCTTCAACTATCAATTTTTTTCATTCTTAAAGAAGAAATGGAGGCATCTTAAATTACTTTAACCATTCTTTGCTAATTTTCTTAAGATTTTTGTGGGGTTATTGTATAAATTAAAAATGTGGTCAACTCTTGCCAAATTGGAGATAATCGCTTGCTTAGTTATTACCCTACCTAAGATTGAAGATACCTCTAGCCTAGGATAAATTAGGAGAATTCCTAGAAAGAGGAAAGAACCCTGAACCTGATTCCATGTTGGAGAAAATAGAATAAAGTGGACTCTTAGAAGCAACAACCTTCCTTGTTGTAGCACCTTACCCAGAATTAGTTGTCGAATGCATGAACATATATGATAAGGAAAATAAGAGAATCCTTAAGGACGATGGTTCTACTCTAGTCACGATTAATAAAGAGACTGTAATGACTGCTATGGAAATACCTAAAAAAGACACATATCATAAAAGGGTCTATTAGTTTATCTTATTCAATGTTTTCAAAAAAAGGCCCAAATTTATAGAAGTGTTATAGCTAGGCATTGGCTTCTAAAAGTAGAAAAAGAGGGATCCTATATGCCTAGGCCCTTGACTAGAGAGCACTTGATTGAGGATATAAAGTTCATGGTGATTCTATTGAACTGCATCAAAGGTAATTTACATGCATTTTAGTTGGAACACAAGATGTATTTCTATATCTCTACGGAAATAAATATCTAGACTGGGCTGAAGTTATAGCTGAAGATTTGATAGTGAGTTGGAAAACTTTGTGGGGTGCAAAGGATTTTATATGTCTTCTTATTTTTCTACATCGTAGCCTCCTTAAGGAAATGGTATGGGATATATCATAAACCATGGTAGGATAATATGAAAATTTATGATTACCACCCTCATATTTGAGGGAAAAGGTGCCCACAATTTTTTTTGATAGTGAATGTTGTGTTTCAAGGACGTCTGGTTTATGAGATTAGGAGAAATATCCACTAGAGAATGTCAGAAAATGATATGAAGTTTGTAATTATATATGGGATTTACTTCATACAGCTCATGAAATTCACATACATTCGAGTAGGTGGGTTCACTAGACAACCTTATAAATTAGTCAAGTACACACTTGATAGTAATGTGATTATGGAGGTTGCTAGACAATTAGCTTGCATTAACCAAAGGTTAAAGAAGAATGGTAAATCTGGAGTCAATTTTTCTATTGAACTCAAATATTATAGTTATAAATAAAGTTTAGATGCATTGAAAGTGCAATCAGAATTCAAGAAGTTGAACTTGTAAATGTACACAGCTAGGCCTAATTGTGAAAGCACAAGTTTCATAGCTGATAATTTGAAAATTGAAAGTTTTTTTCATATTGTAACCCAATTGGAGGATTTATGGGAAAATTTTGAGTATGAATATGAAGTAAGAAAGAGGATGTGATCCAGACTTATGGGTATGTGTAGATCATGGTATGCCAAACTTGGCCTTAAGTGGCAATGAAAATTTAGAAAATCAGGGTTAGGAAAGTTGACATAAACGTTTGGTCAAGTTATCAATCTTATATAAAAAATGTGTAAGAAGAGAATATCTAGAAAATTGAATCTAGTTTCTAAGCTACTATACCTTCTTTAAAAAAAAATATTCTATATGATGAAATTTCAAATTTCAATGCAGTAGTATGAAAATTTCAGGAAAAAGATAAGAAGAAGGTGTATTTCTGACCACCTTAAACACAATCAAATGATAATATTTTTTTACAAGATTATAGATATAAGTAGTAGAATCATTTTCAGATGTGACACATATTTTTTTGAAATTTGTTTCCAAGTAAATAATTAAATATGATTTTTCTACTACAACTTTTCCAGAATATGAAAAATCTTGTGTCTGACCACCTTATCTTAGTCTAAAACTCATCAAATTGAGTTTTTTTTAGTTTTTAATTATAGTAGTAAAATCATAGAATTTGACTCATATTTTGGATTTCAAAAATGTTATACAATTTTAAAGTTATGGCTATTTTTCAACAAGTCTATCAATCGAGACTAAAAATATAAGAAGTAGGCATATGTCTGACCACGTTAAACACAATCAAATGATAATATTTTTTTTACTAGATTCTAGATATAAGTAGTAGATTAATGTCCAGATGTGACCTATATTTTTTGTAATTTTTTTCCAAGTAAATAATTAATTATGATCTTTCTTCTACAACTTTTCTAGAATATAAAAACTCTCATGTCTGACCACCTTAACTTAGTCTAAACTTCATCAAATTGATTTTTTTTTGTTTTTTTATTGTAGTAAGCAAATCATATAATGTGACACATGTTTCATATTTTTAAAAAAATGATATACCATTTGAAATTTATAGCTATTTTTCAATCATTCTACCAATCAGGACTTCTTTTTCACATTGCCACTTTTTGGCATACCATGATCCTGCACGTGCCCTTATCCTGAATAAAATCTTGAACATGAACTTAAAAAATGAACATAAATGTTATTAAGGTTCAAGAAGATGAAGAAGTGCTCGACCCAGATTGTATGGAAATGGTTCAAGATCAGCCCCTACCTAAGATTGACTGGAGAAAAATGGAAAATGATAGTATTTAGTTCAAGCCATTTAATGTAATCAGAAGGACATAAATATGGATTAAGGGTTGTCTAAATGAAAATATCTTAGAATATGAGCCTCAAACTAAAATATCCCTTGAAAGACATGTTATCCCTCTACCATCTCCTCCTTCCCCATCTAATGAATTTGTTGATGTTGGAAGTATAGGACATTATATTAAAATCAAGAGCCCAGATAGAAAAAAATATCAGAAGAGTTCTAAAAGCCCATCCTGCAGTCATGTAACTAGATCTAGGAGAAAGAGGAAGGGAAGAAATAATACATTAGGTAGGAGGTGATCAATTTGGATTCCAGAGAGGAGAAAAGGGAAGAAATGGAGAGTCAAGTATCAAAAGCACTTAGCGAATAGGATACTTAGGGCACTCATGAACTTGAACCGAAGGTAAAAGAATTGGAAATGAAAAGGAAAATAGATTCATCCACCACTCAACTCATCCCTGGTCAAAGTAGTTTCCAAACACTGCCACCAAGATCTACCCCTATTACACCCAAATGGTTAGAATCTTTAGTGAGTAGGAAAAGGAGTGTAGTTCCAATTTCATTCCCTATTGAAGATATGGTTAGAAAGTATTTGGGGAAGGCCACCAAACCATAAAAATTGAAGACTCGAGCCATCTCTGATGTAGATGAAAAAACTGGGCACTGGTTTGCATAAATTTCTTGACCCGTAATAGACAAGGGTGTTGAGGATGTTACCATCAAGGATTTCATTATTGAAAAATTAGATGTTGTACTTACCAATAGATCTGCAAATGCAAAACACTTGGAAACCTCTACAAAGCATATGTTATCCTGAAGAGTCAAGAATGAGAGAGATAAAAGATAACTAAAGACAGTTCTAAAATAGATGCAAGAGTATTTTGACACCATTCAGAACCCAAACATAACACCATTTGTTCAAGCCTTACACCCATTTGATCCCAAATATCCAGAAAACCGAAATAGCCTAGATAAATTCCAGTTGAAAAAAGTAATTACAGATTCCTATAATGAGTGTTTAGACTCAATTATTCAATAGGGGATTGACTAAATCATGAGCTTGGTCAAAGTTCATGCAGTGGTATTGTTGTCCCGTAGGGAACTTGAAACAGAACTAGCCACTTGGGAAAAATAAAATGTAAAGTGGGATGATGTAATAGCTCAAATTTATGAAGTACAGAAATGTGGTGTTATAAAGTTTTGGAAGGAGAAACTGATGAAAGGGTTGGATGAAGATACTCTTTGGGTTTCAAAGACAGACATTGAATGGAGAAATTTGATCATTGAGCATGGTTCCAGAGAGTCCAAGAAGTTACATAAAGAATTATTGAGATCCATGAGCTTCATGTAGAAAGATTTAAAATGCATCGACATTTATCTGCTAAAGGAGGATGGTAAAATAGCCATGGATGTTGATAATATGTCATGCACATTCAAGGCAAAAATTTTGTTTTTCAAGAAACTTAAGGAACTAAACACAGATGACTTCATAGAGATAGCAAGGATTGAAGATGTGGTTTCACTCTATATGAATAATTTGGGGTCACATGAAAGGAAAGTGATGTAGATCAAAAGAGGTAAGAGAGTCTAGGAACCAGAAATTGCACACGTTGGACTATCGCATCATCAGTTGATTATGGTCCTCTTGGTGGCCTATCTTGAATGGCATAAACCATTCGACGATGCCATGGTGTCTATGACATGAGATGTACCCCTTAATTCCAATGAAAAATTGATTATAAATGTTATATTTTCTTGTCCTATTTATATTGAAGTAGTTGGTAAATCGACCCACTTGCATGTGGAAGTTTATTATTTTTTAATCTGGTTAAAAACTATGATAACCTGGAAACTATAAAAATGGTTGAAAAATACTATAGAAATATCTAAACTTTTCTTTTTGATATCATAAGGATAGTATAGTGGTAGTTAGTGATTCTCCTAATTTTTTGATTGCAAAGATCTATGTGAAAAGATTTTTATCAGTGAATAGAAGAAGGTTTACTACAAAAAAGGCAAATCTATGAATTATTTGTGGTTCTATTATTAATCTTTGTTGGGATTATTTGGAAATTGCAGTGGATTTTTATCTTTATCATTTAGGTAGATTTATTTTAAATTATGTAGATGGTGTATGTGATTAGAGATTAGTTTAATAGTTCAATAAATCGTTGAGTGCTCTATTATTTTAAAAAAAACATCAAAATTTATTGCATGTATTGATTTCATGGTTATGGTCAATGTGGAAAACATTCATTACTTTCACGTCAAAAGTATACATTCACTTTTATTTTCATATTTTTGATTCATTGGAAATCATAAGGGTAGCTGCACCATTAAGCAGAGGTTGAACTTCAACAAGTTCTTCCAACTGTAGTGAAGTTTGTTCTTCGCACGTGGGCATGTGAGTTGAAATATGAATATATATAAATACATATATTTGTGTGAAGACAAATTTCTTCACTAAAAACAATGATGTAAGATATAAAGAATCATTTCTTTATCATGATCATTTTTATAGATGTCATTAATATAAGGGATGTACAATGGTTCTATTATTTCTTCCTGAACTTGCTAATACTCGAATGGAGATGAAGTGTAAGAATTGTAATGCTCAGAAGGATAATGTATGTCTGTGATGCTAATTAATTCATGTTGAATCTATTCGTTAATGTATTTATTTTAGAAATTTTTAGAAGCTGCAACTTACATTGTATGTTGTGACTTGCAAGTTGATATTATTCGACAAACCTCTATTACATAACTAAAAATGTATTCTCTAATGTGGAAATTATTTAGTTTAGGTGAAGTACATTGTCTTTATCTTATATACTTGAATGTTTTACATTCTATGGGAGATGGTGATTAAGTTTTTGAACATATTTAGGGGAGTAATCTTGTGAGGATGTTTTTCATTTATCCATGTGTCAACTTAATTTACAGAGATATATTTTCTATATAACAGTATATCATGCATCTTTGTTGGTGTCTAAGAAATTATGGAATGAGGAAAGTATTATTTTCTATTTTACATCAACGTTGAGTTGGATTTAGAGATATTACTTATTATGTAAATTTTGATACAAATTACATGTTATCATTCAATTTGGATATTGCTGCAATCACTATATTCACTGGCCTATGAATAGAAATATGCAAATTTAATGCATCATAAGATAAATTTGCATAAGATTAAAATTAGGTGCATGAATATTTTTATGATGCATGCAAAGCACGTTGGTAGGGATAGTGACATGGGTTGTACAGTTAGAGTAGAATGGTGTGTGTGGCACACCCTTTTCATTGTTGTCAAAGCAGGATAAGAGGTGAAGAAAGTAGTTTACATCACTAAGAAAGAGGGAGATTGTTGGAGTTGACATGTAATAATGCATGCAAACTTCTGAGGAAGAGAGACTTTATGTCATTTTCATATGTTAATCAAATGGATGAGAAAATGATTATTTGTCAATAACTTGTGTTCTAGAAATTATGGTGTATAACAAACATTAGAAGTTAAAACCAAGTGATTAAAAATATATATCTTGTAAATTTGTCTACACTACTACAAGAGAAAACTAGTCGACTACATAAAAAGTTTCACTACCAATAAGAGAAGGATAAGTCTAGTAAAATAATTTCATTTAAATAGTAATAAGAAGTGAAATTTTTTTATTAAATAGGAAAATGATAAATAGAATTTCATGTATCATTTTCACAATCTCAATAATAATGCTATAGACAATATTTGAAATCTAAAATTGAATATTTCAAAGTTGTGCATTTAAAGAGGAAGTACTGTTTGGTTTGCAATACAATTTTGGTCATTTGAGTTTGACCAAAGTGTCAAAAATCTGAAGTAGGCTCCTAGAAAACATAGAATTAGATTTCCACATCAACTAGGAATGTACTTTATGCTAGATATGACATGTCAATATGCACCCTTGAAAAATATGGTGCCACCATTCATGTTTACAAAATATGGTAAGTTGAATAATTATTTAAAATCTGATTGTAGAGTTTTGACAAGCTAGGGAAAAGAAGCATTAAATAAAAACAAATAAAAATTGACTTAAGGTGTGGAGAATTAAGACCAGTTAATGAATCGATCCACAGATTAAGAGAATACCAACCAAAGAAAGAAAAAAATGTACATTTTTTAATATGAATTATAGAAAGCTTTTCGACCAGAAAAAAATTGAGTTGTGATATATATATATATATATATATTATTAGTAATAACTGAGAGGGGGGTGAATAATTGGCCTAAAAAATATTCCAATAATCAATCCAAAAACTTAGTACCACAATATTAATCCTGTAGTTATCTTAAGTCCTATAAGATGAATGTCTTCAAATACAATTATCAAATTACTACTGCTCGAAATGCTTTGTTAAACCTTATACTGTATATTTACCGAATAGCAGTATGTTAATTTATCGAAAGATAGTAAACTATCTAGAGTATGCCGATCAATCTAGTTAAGCTATGTGTAATTAAAAACACTAAATTAATGACTCATAAACATAATGACACATGGATTTTTAACATGGAAATCGTATTAAGGGAAAAACCACTTGGGACTAGTAACCTAAAATTTTCACTCTTCTGAAGTGATCTCGGTGAAGTGCCACCCCTGTTAAAGGTGACAAACACATTGTTAGGTGTGACCTTGTTAGAGGATTTTAAATTTTACTCTGTCACTTGATATCGGGCATCTCTATGCTACCTTCCTTGATCAAACACTCACTTGGCCTGTCAATAGGTATCTGGCATCTCATGCTATCTTCATGATGAAACTTTTTGATACTCCTTGGGATGTATCTCAATATATAAAGGATCTTTAAATCCTACTCGGTTAAGAGAATTTTTGAATCAATGGTTAAACTAAAATAGTATGATTTATTCACATATACAACTTATACTTGCAGATTTTTAGATCTATTGTAATATCATAAAACTAATATGATCAATATATCTTTGTTAATACCTTTGCTCCACTTTACTTCTTCTCAGTGATGCTATGCTCTGTTGTTCGGTGTCTGCAGAAAAATTTATCTCTTTCCTTAGCTTGATTGATTAGGATTGTATGGAGTTACTCTTCATTAGTTTCTCTTCAGCATCCTCTTTTCATTCATTGACCCTCACACTTTGTAATGAATTAAGTTGTCTCTTTATAGACTTGATATCACCATTGTTAGGTTCTTTATTTTCTTGATCTTAGCATGATCCACAATTCTCACCAATTAGATTTAAAGAAAAAATCATGTTTTATCTTGTAGAGTTCTTCTTGTCAGCTAGACAAAATAGCTTTAAATCCTTTACTTATCTTTGGCTTTATCTTGTCGATGAAAACAAAGATAACTACCAGTTAGGTCCATATTTAGCTCTCCCAGCTAGATATTTTTTCATTTATGAACTCAAGTTAATTTCGGTGTTTTAACTCTTTGATAGCTTCGATCAACACTCGAGTTCCCCTCGGGCTTCTCCGTCGGTTTACACTATGATTCTGGCTGTCAGTTATGCTTGTGATTCTACTTGTCAGTAATACTCATCGGTGACTTTTCTTGGGCATCACTGTAACTTGAATTTTGGTGATCTCTGTCTGTCAGGTTCCTCTAGCCATCAATATTTGAAGTCACATTGTGAATTATTGTCTTTTATGCATTACTGAAAGCATAATCTTTTTCTCTTTGATTCTCTGAATTCTTTGACACTTTGATTATAACCGATTAGATTATATCAAGTTGACATCAATGATAATACAATCCATTAACTGATTTAATGTCTTGCATTATCTTTCTACTTTTTGGTGATCAACTTAACATCTTCAAATATTAAATCAGTTACACATCATCAATCTCTCCCTTTGGCATTGATGGCAACTTACTACATTATTATACTATACTATTACTAATAAAATACGAAATATAATAGTTTCACCAAGCTTTCCTAATGTAACTATTACAAATGTCTGACTTTCAGTAAGCTCAAAAATAGCTTAGATTTTTTTCATGCAGAATGGTTGTCTTCAATATTCAATCCCTTCACTGGATAGATGTAGCATCTTTTGTCTCTGTTCTAATATGTTCTCTACCTTGAATGTTCTTCTTCTTGATAATCTCTTTTTCCTTTTGACGATAATATTTCTCTTTGTATGAAATCTCTCCCTTTGTTACTTCTCTACCTTAGATGGATATTTCATATGTAATCAATTTCTCTCCCTTGGAATATTAATTAACTTTTCCTTTTGATTCTTAGGAACTTCTATTCATAGATATTCTCTCCCTTATGATAATGCAAATGTCTTCCTGATGATAATGAGATAATCTCTCCCTTTGACAACAATACCAAACAAAAATTATCTATCTCATGTTCGATTTGTTTACATAATATATTCCTTGAATTTCCTTATCCATCAGCAATACAATGTCTCTAGTGTTTGATGTATACTTGTACCTTGTTGTGTACAGATGTATCTCTTGTTGTTCATCTAAGTGTTTGCATCAACATGACTAGTCTTTAGATTTGGTATAGGCTGATGCAACCTCCTATTCAGCTTACTGACCGATAGAGAGGGGTTGGACCCCTAGTCTCTGTCTCAGGTACTCAAATGTATCCTTTGGTAATGACTTGGTGAATATATCAACTAGTTGTTCTTTTGATTAAACATATTCCAGCATCACCTCCTTTTATTGCACTTGTTCTCTCAGATAGTGATACTTTATAGAAATATTCTTAGTCTTAGCATGCATGACTGGATTCTTATAAATTTTAATTGCACTGGTATTATCACAATAGATAATTATTGGTTCAACAATCTTCATATTCATACCTTCCAGCAATTGTTTGATCCATGCAATATTGGAGAAATTTGCAGTAGTAGCTATATACTCTACTTCTATAGTAGACTGAGAGATGCATCCTTACTTCTTGTTGATCCATGTGACAAGTATGTCAGCCATGAATAATGCTCCTCTAGTTGTGCTCTTTCGGTCATCAATGTTTCCATCCTAATCAGCATCTGTATAGACTTGTAGCTCCAATTCGCCTTCTCTTTTATATCATAAGCTATAGTCCTCGGTGTTCTTCAGATATCTCTGAATTCTCTTGACAACAGTCATATGTGATTCTTTAAGATTAGCAAAGAATATTGCAACTATTCCAATTGCATGTGCTATATCTGGTCTCATATGAACAACACACATTATTTTTCCAATCATTGATCTATATAAGGTTTGATTTACCTCATTTGATTTGTCTTCTTTTGTCAGCTTACATCTGGTAGCCATAGGTGTTCCAACTAGTTTGGTATCTGCAATCTTGAATATCTTTAGCACTTCCTTTATGTATTTGTACTGAGTGATATATATGCCTGCATCTTGTTGAAGAATCTGTATACCAAGAAAAAATTTGATCTCCCCAAACATAGACATTTCAAATTCTTTTCTCATTTCATTAGCAAAGGATTTGCATAACAATTCATTTACCCCAAAAATGATATCATCAACAAAAAATTCAGCAATCAGAATATTACCATCAATATCTTATTTTAAGTACAAATTGTCATTTTCACTTGTTCTAACAAATTTTATGCTAATGAGACATGAGTGAAGTCTTTCATACCAGGCTCTAGGTGATTTTTTAAATCCATACAAGGATTTATGTAGTCTACATACCATGTTTCTCTTATCTATATATAGAAACCATTTTGGTTGTTCAATGTATACCTCTTCTTCCACTATTCCATTTAGGAATGCAGATTTGACATCCATTTGGTATACCTTGAATCCTTTAAATGCAGCATAAGAAAGTAAGATCCTAACTCCTTCTATTCTAGAAATGGGTGCAAAGATTTCTTCATAATCAATACCTTCTTCTTGTGCATATCCCTTGCATACTAACCTTTCTTTGTTTCTAGTGACTTCTCCATTCTCATTCAACTTGTTTATGAATATCCATTTGGTACCGATGACATTCTTGTCATTTGGTCTTAGTACTAGTGTCCATGTATTGTTCTTCTCAATATTTTCTATTTCTTCATTCATTGCACTCACCCATTCTTCATTTTCAAGTGCATTATTTACATATTTAGGCTCAAAATCAAAAAGTAAACATCTGGTGTTTAGTGACTTACTTCTTGTTCTTTTTCCAGCCTTCTTGTCTCTTATGATTTGATTCTATGAATGATGTCTTTTGACATACTTGGAAAGTTTCGGTTCATCTCTTTGTTCATCATTCTAATCATCTTCTTCACCTTCGTTATGATCTCCATTGTTCAGATCATCATCTTGAGGATTTTCTTGATTTTCCGTAATTGTAGCCTGATGCTCGGGTGCAATGTTCTTTTTCTCTGGGAGCGATACTCTGTTGCTCGGGTAGAGTTTCAAGTTCTATATAAACAAACCTATTGTAGTCCTCTAGTTACTTTTTTCTTTCCTAACCATTCTTTTCTGCAAATTCATCTATTTTCACATTTGCACTTTCAATGATTTTTTTAGATGAGTTGTTAAGACATTTATAGGCCTTTCTTTTGGTTGAGTACCCTAGAAAGATACCTTCTTCACTTTTGGAGTCAATTTTTCCATTTCTATCATCCTTCAAAATATAACATTGACTACCAAAGATTATCAAGTAACTTACACTAGGTGTATGACCATACAAAAGCTCATAGGGTGTCTTCTTAGTGTCCTTCTTCAATTGGAATTTGTTCAATGTGTAAACAACAGTACTGACAACTTCCCTCAAGAAAGTTTGAGTGATTCTTTTCTCAATCATCAATGTTCTTGCATAGTCAACAATTGATATGTTTCTCCTTTCAAAAATTCCATTTTGTTGTGGTGTTCTCGGTGCAGAAACATGTCCTTTAATTCCATGCTCATTGCAATAGTTAGTGAATTCATCTGAAGTAAATTCCCCTCCTCTATCTGACCTTAAGTATTTCAATTTCTTTTCACTTTGTTTTTCTACCATAGCTTTATACCATTTAAACAGCTTGAATGCTTCAGATTTATCTTTTAAGAACATGACTGCCACCATTCAAGAAGAATCATCAATATAGAGAATGAAATAACTATATCCATAGTAACTTTTTGTCCTCATGGGTCCAAATATATATGTATGGACTAATTCTAGAATTACATTATATTTATGGGCTTTACTCTTGAAACTAGACTTTGTCATTTTACCTTTTTGAAAATTCTTGCACATGATATGCTAAGGCTTAGTCATGCTCGGTAAGCCTCTTACATTCCTTTTATCACTTATCTTTATCATGTTGTCAAAGTTCACATGATACAACCTTTTGTTCCACAACCATATATTTTCCTTTCTAGCCATCAAACAAGTGGTTTTAGTGTCATCAAGATAGAAAAGGTTACCTTTTGTCTACTCACTGATTCCAATCAACCTTCCTGATTAATTGAAGATCTTTGCCTTCTTATTTTCAAATGCTACTCAGTGACCTGAATTGTTTAGTTGTGAAATGCTTAGAAGATAATAATCCAGTCCTTTTACCCAGTAAGCATTTTCACATTTTATCAGTTTATTCAACATTATAGTTCCTTTACCTTCGATTGGACAAGGTGTATCATTTCCCATTCTCACTAAACCACCATTATAATATTCAACAGTCTCAAACATTTGTTTATCACTATTCATATGGTGAGTGCAGCCACTATATATTATCCAGCTATCATTTTTACTAACTTAAGATATGATTGCAGTTTCTACATACCTTTCTTCATCTTCATCTAAATAATCCTTCATGGAAATAAATATTATGCACGGGATGATGTGTTGGACTGATCAACAAGGCAAGATGCCCAAATTTGGTTACTCAATGAACTATCCCTCTAAGGCATAATGGCTCCAATAGACCCAATTCAACCAAGGTTACCCTAGATACAAACCAATGATATATGTGATGTACTTTGGGTATATAAGGACATATCAAAGTGTTTTTATGGTTTCTAGGACCCTCCTTTACTCACAATGGCAAAATATATTCTAACTAGGCTAGAGACCTAATTGACAGTCTTGTAGCCCAACAATGACCTTTTTGGCCTTAAAACTCTTTACTTTTCCAAAACATTAAAAGAACCAGATACATATTTAGACACACTTTTGACCATATGACAACATATCAAAAGCTTAGGTACTGGTACTTTGGACCAAATCACAGTACCCAGACTGTACCCCTACAAATGTACTCAAAACTTGATGATTTTACAAAGAAACTATATCATAATCATGCCCCAATGATCTCAAATCTTGGGGAGTGACTTAAAATGACACAAAACCTCTAATCCTAAGAGAAATTAGACCCAAACCACAAGGAACCCCAAAATCCCCAAATGGGTTACTTCAAACCCTGAAATCTAGGGCCTCACAAATCTTGACCATCCACACTCTTCTTGGACCAATTTTTGGTTGATTCACCATTCATACCACCCTAAAATACTATCCCAATCATAAAAAGGCTATTATATTAATCCCTATCTCCCACTTCTATACCTTAGCCATCAATCTCGCTTGAAACCCTCCACAACTCAATATGTGATCACTTCATTCCTCAAAATCTCTGCAAGAATCAGTATTAGAACTTATATTGCATGGTTATTATCCTCCTTCCATGGATTCTAGTCCTTTGATTCCATGGAAAGGATCAAGGTTTGCAAACTAACTACAAAATGGATAAAAACTTAACAAAGTCAGATTTTTAACTTGCTGGAAATGATAATACAGTCATGTAAAATGAACTTCAATGCATTGGATGGAGAGAAAAATGATTTTAAAATGCTTCCTATTCCAACATAAACACAAAAACTAAAGCAATAAGTATTAAACCATCCAACAATGCATAGAACATCATAGTTGTAGATTAAACTTGGATTTTATTGATATCCCTGTTACAATTCATACACTTCAGTCACCATATCTAAACAATAGAGCCCCAACTACAAATAGGAATCCAAAAAATAACTTCCCCAACCTCTTTCAATCAGTTTGAGGGATTATTTTAGTGTTTAGACAATATAAACTTCATTTCCCTCCTAAATGGCTATTAGTCATTACTTTTCAAATATTTGAATTTTTAAACTTTAAAAATGCTTTTAAGCCTTTGTAATTTGGAAATTAAGAACTCCAAAGGATGTGAAATACCTAGGAGACTTATTTAAATCCAAACTAAACCCCTATAATCTCCTAAACACATTGGGACGCTAATGGTCCAAGTTACATTCATTTAATCCTTTCAAGGATATAACTTATTCTTAATATGCAAATGTCATTTCATGACATCAAACCATTATAGGAGCTAATATACTATAGTTGATATGTTTTGCACCACCTAGGATGCCTTTGATCTCCTTGGACCCCTAATTTCCATTAGTTTCCCTCCATTCCTTCATAGTCTTCATGGGTTTATTCATGGTCTCCATGTTGGTCCTTGGTGCTCGTGCACCATACTCCCCACCACCAATCAATTTTTTGTCTGAAGACTTGTGTGGCTTAAAGGACCTATGCAGTGTAGGGGTGAAGTAATCCCCCAAAGTGATCCTCCTTCTCACATCTTTCCAACCTGAATTCACACATAATTTGTTAAAAGAAAAACATGGATTTGGTGACTGCCCTTGGGAAGGACAATGAGAGAGCTGGAAGTCCTTCTCCTTTGATCCACTCCATGGATTAGATCCCTGATCTAACATCTTTGTCCCCTTGATTTTCTCTGACTACATCATATATGACACTTTGCACAAAGGCTAGGTCCCAAAGTTTTCCACCCTTAGGACTGTCATAGTAGCCTCTTGACTATACTTTCTCATCAATCTTCCATCCAGTATCACACTGAACCTTCTTTGCTATCTCCTGCCCAAAACACATAAGTATTGGTTCTTCTTGGTTCCTTACTAATGGTTGCAACTCATGTTTCTTTCCTTCATGGTGAACCAAATACTTATTGTTGAACCCATCATGAATAACCTTCCTTGACCATTTCCAAGAACTTCCTAAGATCAAGTGTCCACAACTCATATCCAAAACATCACACAATACCCTATCTCTATACTTGCCAACTAAAAATTCAATCATGACTTGAATACTAACAAACAAATTCTGATCCACATTTACCCAAGTAGCATAATATGTCTTAGAATTTAAAAATGTTTTCAAATTTAACTTCCTCACAACCTCATGAGACAAAACATTATGACTTTCTCCCGAGTCTATAATGAGTCTACATAATTTACCTTGAATTAAGCAATTTGTTCTAAATATACTCACTTGTGAAGGCCATGGCTCTCCTCTTCCCATCAATAAGCATTCTCCATCTTCTGGTTTAATTACAATGGGCTCTTGCTTCTCTTCTCTCTTTGTGTCTTCTTCCATCAAGTTCACTCTCCTATCTCTACCCTTTTCCTCATTCCATTTAGGACATCTAAAGGACTGATGACCCACTTCATTGCAAGTAAAGTATCTTCCTGTGAACATCCCATTTCCTCTTCCTCCACTTCTTCCTCCTCTATATCCTCCTCTTGTCTCTGATGTTTATTTCTTTTCCTTATCATTATGATTCTTAAAATCAATGATACCTCTACCTCCTCTTCCTCTCATAGAAGATCCTCCTCTTGTGCTATTCTGCTTCTCATGCTTTCTTCTTATCTTCTTGATGCAATAGTGGTCAGCGGAAGCCTTCCAAACAATGAGCAATTTGGTGAAAGTCTAATTCCTCAACACCCAATGTGAAAGGTATAGTGTTGATATACTTATCAAAATTATCAATTGGGGCTTAGTGAAGGCTATCAAAACCTTACAAGACAATGGGACCTAATCACTAGGTCTATCTTAGTCCCAAACACTAATAATCAGCAAATTACTAAGAGGTATGATCAACAAGTTTGCTAAGAGGCCTCTACAAGGAAGAGATTACTTAGACCCCAAGAAGTGGGTACCAAGACCAGGGGTGGCTAATGAACAAGGTCTTGGCCTGTTTTAGATCCCATTTTAATAGTTCCAATGGTTCTTTCACCATTGAACAACATACACAAGACTATGCTGCTGCACAAGCCTGGAAATCTGCTTGTAGCCCTTCCTAGGAGGAAAATTGGGCATAAGGCAAGATAATCCAAAATGACGGGATAGTTTGGTCAGATATTATAATTTATTTTTGGGACTTACAAAACATGCCTGAACCCCAAGAGGTGGAATGGAGTGATGGTTACTGTTGTTGCAACATTTGGACCAGACCAACAGGCCTAATTAGGGCTCTAGTTGCACTATAGGTACCCTTTCCCCTATGCCAAAGCAAAAATTAATAGTGGGGGAATGTAAAATAACTCCAAATCCACGTTTTCAACCTTTGGTGAATCTCCAACCGAGTGTTATGACTGCTGTCCTAAATCGCTGTGTGGTGCATGTATGGTGCCATACACCTAGGGCATGGTGGTATTTTCAACTCCCTGCAACTCCACTATCCAAACCTGCATAATCTGAAGGGTAATTTAATTTAATTTTATTCCATCAAGGGGAATTAATTTCCCATGGTGGAATGTGCCTGAAAAATCAGACCCTATCACTATGCCTGGATTTAAGCAAAAACTGGGGGGCAGTCACTAAAAACTTGATAACTTTCAAACCAAGATTGATCCGAATATGAGACCAAGTGCATTGGAAAGATGATTCAATTATTAAACCTTTAGGGTCACTGGTTCATGGCTTGAGACCCATACCTATCCGTACAACACTCTGAAACTCAAAATCTGCAGGAAAAGTTGGTTGTTTTTTATTGATTTAAATGCCAAATTACACATTGTATCCTACCACCCGCCTGTGAGGGCTTATGTAGGATTCTCCCAATGGTTAAAAGTGAGTTTTTAAAATAATTATCCATTTGGGAGAGTTGTTACAAGTTTTTGAAAACTTTTATAAAGTTGCTTGAAAGTTGCATAACAACTTTTAGAGCAACTTTGCCAATTTTTCAGATTTTGTAAATCTAATAACCAAAATTGGTTTTAACCTTATTTTGATGATCCCTAATGGATCCAAACATAGAAAATCATAGAAAATCCTAATACTAGGGTGTTGGATCATAAATGACCACTAGTTAAACCAAGGGCTCATAAAATTCCAACTTGGAACTATGGTCTTACAATGAGATCCAAAGACTAACCCTTATCATAAGCATGACTAGAGGCCTCTAAAAACCTTAGTGTGAAATCCTAGACTTCATAGGAATTCTTGTTGAATCAGGAGTAGGAGTAGGTGCTCCTGCACCATACTCCCCTTGAATTTAAAAACTCAAGTCCCTACTTGAGTATAGCTGCTCCACCGAAGTACCATGCTGTTGTATCTGCTCCTCGGTCAGCCATGTAGCATCAATCTTTGGTAGGCCCTTCCATCTTACCAAGTACTACATGTAC
>MU224422.1:4345561-4382093 GCA_018584345.1 Thuja plicata
TAAACTTAATTCTTCTTGAATGGATACCTTCAAGCCATTCATGTACCTTGCTAGTTTTTCTTCCTCATCTTCAGCCATATTGGTCTTCATGCATAGTTTCAAGAACTCTTCGGTGTATGAGCCCACAGCCATGTCTTTTTGTTTCAGACTTTTCTTCCTCCTATGGAGTTGTACCCCATAGTCCTCAGGTACATATGTCTCTTTGATCAATGCTATCATTTTATTCCATAAATTGATCATGTTCTTTCCATTCTTCACCCTCTCTATTTGGATGAAGTTCCACCAATTTAGGGCTGCTCCCTTTAACTTGGATCTTGCCACCTTTACCCTCTACTTCTAGGGGATGTCTTCACATTCAAAGAATGTTGTTAGAGCCTCTATCCAATCCAAGTCTAAATCTGCATTCATCTTGCCATTGAAGACCGACAAATATATCTTTCCCTCCATGGTTCTCCTTCCCATGGAATTTAAGGCATCTATGAAAGGCCTTTGATCTGTAGGAATGTGTTGAGCAGGGTCATCCTCCTCTTCTTCACTTTCCTCTTCATTCTCAGACTCATCTCTTTTGTTCTTCTCAAATTTCCTCTCAAGTTCTTGAAGCCTCTTGGTCAAGGCTGTGTTTGCAGCCCTTTGCTCCCTCACCATCTTTGCTAACTCATAGTTTGTGACCCTTGCAGGGATCTCTTCATCTTTAGGAGCAGACATGGCTCTGATACCACTTGATGCAACAGTGGTCAGCAGAAGCCTTCCAAACAATGAGCAATTTGGTGAAAGTCTAATTCCTCAACACCCAATGTGCAAGGTCTAGTGTTGATATGCTTATCACAAGTATCAATTGGGGCTTAATGAAGGCTATCACAACCTTACAAGACAATGGGACCTAATCACTAGGTCTGTCTTAGTCCCAAACACTAATAATCAGCAAATTACTAAGAGGTATGATCAACAAGTTTGCTAAGAGGCCTCTACCAGGAAGAGATTACTTAGACCCCAAGCAGTGGGTACCAAGACTAGGGGTGGATAATGAACAATGTCTTTGCCTATTTTGGATCCCATTTTAATAGTTCCAATGGTTCTTTCACCATTGAACAACATACACAAGACTATGCTGCTGCACAAGCCTGGAAATCTGCTTGTAGCCCTTCCTAGGAGGAAAATTGGGCATAAGGAAAGATAATCCCAAATGAGGGGATAGTTTGGTCATAGATTCTAATGTCTTTTTGGGACTTACAAAACATTCTTGAACCCCAAGAGGTGGAATGGAGTGATGGTTACTGCTGTTGCAACATTTGGACCAGACCAAGAGGCCTAATTAGGGCTCTAGTTGCACTATAGGTACCCTTTCCCCTATTCCAAAGCACAAATTAATAGTGGGGGCATGTGAGTTCATGTAAAATAACTCCAAATCCACGTTTTCAGCCTTTGGTGAATCTCCAACCGAGTTTTATGACTGTTGTCCTTTATCGCTGTGTGGTGCATGTATGGTGCCATACACCTAGGGCATGGTGGCATTTTCAAATCCCTACAACTCCACTCTCCAAACCTGCATAATCTGAAGGGGCATTGAATTTAATTGTATTCCACCAAGGGGCATTAATTTACCATGGTGGAATGTGCCTGAAAAATCAGACCCTATCACTATGCCTAGATTTAAGCAAAAACTGGGGGGCAGTCACTAAAAAATTGATAACTTTCAAACCAGGATTGATCCGACTATGAGACCAAGTGAATTGGAAATATGATTCAATTATTCAACCTTTAGGGTCATTGGTTTATTTCCTGACACCCGTATCTATCCGAACAACACTCTGAAACTCAAAATCTACAGGAAAAGTTGGTTGTTTTTATTGATTTAAATGCCAAATTACACATTGTATCCTACCACCTGCCTGTGAGGGCTTATGTAGGATGCTCCCAATGGTTATAAGTGATTTTTTAAACTAATTATCCATTTGGGAGAGTTGTTACAAGTTTTTGACAACTTTTATAAAGTTGCTTGAAAGTTGCATAACAACTTTTAGAGCAACTTTGCCAATTTTTCAGATTTTGTAAATCTAATAACCAAAATTGGTTTTAACCTTATTTTGATGATCCCTAATGGATCCAAACATAGAAAATCATAGAAAATCCTAAGACTAGGGTGTTGGATCATAAATGACCACTAGTTAAATCAAGGGCTCATAAAATGCCAACTTGGAACTATGGTCTTACAATGAGATCCAAAGACTAACCCTTATCATAAGAATGACTAGAGGCCTCTAAAGACCTTAGTGTGAAATCCTAGATTTCATAGGAATTATTTTTGAATCAGGAGTAGGAGTAGGTGCTCCTGCACCACTTCTCTTCATCCTTCATGGCCAACTGATAGCATTCATCAATTTTCCTTTGGGTGGTAAGACTAATTTCATCCTGAATGTTGAACATTAGCCCCCCCATGTACCTTACAATATTTTCTTCCACTTCTTCTTCATGCCCTGTTCTGATATCCAACTTATGGAACTCCTCAGTGTATCTTTGCACATCCATATCCTTTTGTCTAAAATATCTCAACTTCTTGTATAACTGTCCTCTATAATCCTTTGGCAAAAAAATTTCCTTTAACTTGTCCATCATGCTATACAAATATTTGATCTTGGGTTTCCCATTCTTCCATCTTTCTTCCTGAACACAATTCCACCACAATAATGCATGTCCCTTCAACCTGGACTTTGCAATCTTCAATTTGTCCTTCTCCTCTATTCCTTTACACTCAAAGCAATTTTCATTTTCACTGAACAAATCTATTAGTTCTTCATCATCCATTTTCTCTCCATACATTGGTAAGTTTGTCCTTAGCCTTGAATCCCCATTCTTTATGGATTTCACCAACTTAGCCATCCTCCCATCCTCAGGGTCTAACTTCTCTCATCTTGGGGTACTTCTTCTTCTTTTTCTTCTTCTCATTCTTCTACGTCCTCATCCAACCTGATGCTCTTGTCTCTCTTCTCTAGTGCTAAGATTATCTCCATCATGGTCTTCATCATTCTATCCTTCTCATGGTTCTCTTTCTCCCTTTGTTCCAATGTTTCTTTCAACTTCCTATTGTTTTCCAACTTCTCCCTGACTATCTTGGCCAACTCTATGTTTTTCATCCTTGTAGGCAACTTGAAATCTTCCTGATCTACTTATGGATCTGATACCACTTCATGATGTGTTGGACTGATCAACAAGGCAAGATTCCCAAATTTGGTTACTCAATGAACTATCCCTCCAACGCACAATGGCTCTAATAGACCCAATTCAACCAAGGTTACCCTAGATACAAACCAATGATAGATGTGATGTACTTTGGGTGTATAAGGACATATCAAAGTGGTTTTGTGGTTTCTAGGACCCTCCTTTACTAACAATGGAAAAATGTCTTCAAACTAGCCTAGAGACCTAATTGATAGTCTTGTAGCCCAACAGTGACCTTTTTGGCCTTCAAACCCTTTACTTTCACAAAACCTAAAAGAACTAGATGCATATTTAGACACCCTTTTGACCATATGACCACATATCAAAAGCCTAGGTACTAGTACTTTGGACCAAATTGTAGTACCATGACTGTACCCCTGCAAATGCACTCAAAACTTGATGATTTTACAAAGAAACTATGTCATAATCATACCCCAATGATCTCAACTCTTGGGTAGTGACACAAAATGACACAAAACCTCTAATCCGAAGAGGGGTTATACTCAAACTACAAGGAACCCAAAAAGCCCCAAATTGGTTACATCAAACCCTTAAATATAGGGCCTCACCAATATCTACCATCCACACTCTTCTTGGACCAATTGGTTGTTGATTCACAATTCATACCACCCTACAATACTATCCCGCTCATAAAAAGGCTATGCTATTAAGCCCGATCTCCCACTGCTATACCTTAGCCATCAATTTCGCTTGAAACCATCCACAAATCAATCTGTGAACACTTCATTCCTCAAAATCTCTACAAGAATCAGTATTAGAACTTATAGTGCATGGTTAGTATCCTCCTTCCATGGATTCTAGGCCTTTCAGTCCATGGAAAGGATCAATTTTTGCAAACTAACTACAAAATGGATAAAAACTTAACAAAATCACATTTTTAACTTGCTGGAAATGACAATATAGTCATGTAAAATAACCTTCAATGCATTGGATGGAGAGATAAATGATTTTAGATTGCTTACTTTCCCAACATAAACTCAAAAACTAAATCAATAAGTATTAAACAATCCAAAAATGCATAGAACATCAAAGTTGCAGATTAAACATGGATTTTATTGATATCCCTGTTACAGTCCATACACTCCAGTCACCATATCTGAACAATAGAGTCCCAAATACAAATAGGAATCCAAAACTCAACTTCCCCAACCTCTTTCAATCGGTTTGAGGGATTAGTTAAGTGTTTAGACAATAGAAACTTCATTTCCCTCCTAAATGGCAATTAGCCGTTACTTTTCAAATATTTGAATTTTCAAACTTTAAAAATACTTTTAAACCTTTGTAATTTGGAAATTAAGAATTCCAAAGGATGTAAAACACCTAGGAGTCTTATTTAAAGTGAAAATAAATCCCTAGAGTCTCCTAAACACATTGGGACACTAATGGTCCAAGTTACATTCATTTAATCCTTTCAAGGATATAACTTATTCTTAATATGCAAATGCCATTTTATGACATCAAACCACTATAGGAGGCAATATACTATAGTTGATATGTTTTATACAACCTAGGATCAATTTGATCTCCTTGGACCTCTGATTTCCATTAGGTTCCCTCCATTCCTTCATAGTCTTCATGGTTTGACTCATGGTCTCCATGTTGGTCCTTGGTCCTCCTCCACCAAAATACCATCTCAATGTCTTCTTCTGATTTGGTGTCAGTGTCATCAGCTCTGTTCTCAGCTAGCTAACAAGGTTTCTTCACTTTGTCCTTGTAGTATCAAGTGTCTCTTTTGTTAGATTATCAGTTTCTTCAGTAATCTCTATTATCACCTCTATACAACTTCTTCTCATATGATCTATCATTTCCTCTATCATATTTTCTTCCATTTGGACATCTTGCAGCAAAGTGTCCAACCTCTTTACAATTGAATCAGACAAGTGGTAATTTACCTTTGTATCTACCTTTGCCTCTCTGCAATCTTCTTGCCATTAGTGCTTCAATCTCATCAAGTCCTTGATCCTCATTATAACTATCACTATCATTTCTAACAGCATGTCTATGGCTTGAATTGCTTATCTTTAAAGAAGATTTGATTGCAGATTCTATAGATGGTAAGACACTATTATCAAATTTATTCATCTCAAATGAAATTAGTCTTCCAATCAGACTATCTAGAGTAACAATATTGTTTGCAACTAGTCTCATTTCTTGAATAGTAGAAACTCTAATAGCATATGCAGGGAGTAAGGTTCTTAAGATTTTACTTACCACTATCTCCTCTTCAAGTACACCTCCAAATCCTCATATAGCATTGAATACCTCTTTGATTCTACAACTATACTTAGTGATGTTCTCTCCTTCTTTCATCCTTAGGTCATGAAACCTCCCTCTTAGGCTTTCTACCTTGGCCCTTAGTACATTGGCATCTCCTCAATGTACTAGCTTTAGCTTATCCCATATCTTCTCTACAGAGGTGTAGGTTTTGACATCTTCAAACTCAGCATCAGAGAGTGATGAGGTAAGTTCTATCATCATGGAATTATGCTCATGCTTTTATCTTAATTGATCAAGAGTATGAGGTCCTTTAGGCAACACATATTTAGTATCAAGGTATTGAGTAACATCATTGCCAAAACCTGATAGGTGGAGTCTTATTCTTCTTTTCCAAGATGCAAAGTTGTCTTTATTCAAATTGGGCACATCTTGTCTGTTCATCTTGTGATCATTTTCTTGAGCTGTTAAAATCCCTTTCTAAGCACACAAGCTCTGATACCAATTGTTAGTAATAACTAAGAGGGGGGTGGGGGGGTGAATCAGTGGCCACAAAAATATTCCAATAATCAACCCAAACACTTAGTACCACAATATTAAGCCTCTAGTTATATTAAGTCTTATAAGATGAATGCCTTCAAATACAATTATCAAATTACTACTGCTCGGAATGCTTTGTTAAAAATTATACTATATATTTACCAAGAAGCAGTCTGTTAATTTACTGAAAGATGGTAAATTATCTAGAGTATACCGATCAATCTAGTTAAGCTATGTGTAATGCAAAACACTAAATTAATGACTCATAAAAACAATAACATGTGGACTTTTAACTTGGAAACCCTGTTAAGGGAAAAACCACTTGGGACCGGTAACCCAAAATTTTCACTCTTCTGAAGTGAGCTCAGTGAAGAGCTAACCTTGTTAAAGGTTGGAAACACACTATTATGTGTGACCTTGTTAGAGGATTTAAAGTTTAGTCTGTCACTTGATATCATGCATCTCTATGCTACCTTCCTTGATCAAACACTCACTTGGCCTGTAAATAGGTATCTGGCATCTCATGCTATCTTCATGGTCAAAAATTTTTTATACTCCTTGGGATGTATCTCAATATAGAAAGGATCTTAAAATCCTACTTGGTTAAGAGACTTTGTGAATCAATTTTAAACTGAAACAATATGATCTGTTCACATACACAACTTGTACTTGCAGATTTTTAGATCTATTGTAATCTCATATAACTAATTCGATCAATATTATCTTGTTAATACCTTTTCTCCACTTTACTTTTTCTTGGTGATGCTATGCTTTGTTGCTCAATTTCAGAAGAAAAATTTAGCTTGTTCCTTAGCTTGTTTGATTAGGACTGCATGAAGTTTATCTTTAACAGTTTCTCTTCAGCATCCTATTTTCATTCATTCACCCACGCACTTCATAATGAACTAGGTTGTCTCTTTATAGACATGATATGACCATTGTTATGTTCTTGATTTTCTAGATCTTGGCATGATCCACAATTCTCACCAATTAGATTTAAAGAAAAACTCTTGTCTTATCTTGTAGAGATCTTCTTGCCAATTGGACAAGACAGCTTTAAATCATTTACTTATGTCTGGGTTTATCTTGTTGATGAAAATAAAGATTGTTAGGAAACACTGAGAGGGGGGGGGGGGGGGGANGGTGAATCAGTGTTTAACTTATTAATTATATTTCAGCGAATTTAACATAAATCAAATGAACGTTCAATGAAACATAACACATGAACACATAACACCAGATATGATTATGGAGAACCTTGATTAGAGGAAAACTCCGATGGGGATGAAACCCACAAAATAATTGTACTAGGTATAATGATCTTGTTAAGGTTCCTTTGCCCTATTAGAAGCAGTCTTTACAAAATGAGTACAATGACCTGGTTAAGGGTTAGACCCTGTTAGGAGTCTTTTACAATAACCCTATTAAGGGTGGTGGAATCACTATCCAAAGGACTCACTTTCCAAGAGGTGAAGGCTACAACCTTCTGGTTATTTGATACACACTGTACCAATGAAATGAACTGTTGTTTTGACACTGTTGTCTGATTCAGTTCCTTGTAGACGTGGATGCTCTTACTCTCTTAAAGAGATATATCATCATATGACTTCATTACACTTCTTCTCTATAACTTTCTCTTACATAATATTTTCTATTCTCTCACACTTGTAATATAACAAAACATTACATACTTATATCTTTACAAACGAATAGGCGCGACCCAAAACATAATATATAGTTGGCCTCTAAAGACAAAATACAATGCTTCTGAACAAGTCAGCTCAAGTGTGATTACAATAACATTAATTACATCTTAACAAACATATATCAAAAGGTGCATAGCCTTATCTTCTCAAACAAGTACACGCTGATCAAAACAGTAGTCGGCTCTTATGCTTTGTTTCTGTCTTTGTCATCTGGACTACAGGTCTACCAATCTTCCTGTAACTTATCTGTATAGATGTTCCATACCTTTTGTATTTGGATATAACATGTATATATACCCTAGAGTATATACCTAAGCACGCATGCCCTGTTGTTCTCTCTAATACGTGCGATGAGGTGCTAAAGTCTGTAACTGTCTTGTTTGCTCTATATTCTACACTTAGTCATTTTATCTTCTAAGTTCTTTCTGAAAGAACCTTAGTATGACTTTGTTGCCATGATTGACAACACAAATACAAGTCATGCTTCCTCAGGAATTCAACTTGCCAACAATCTCCCCCTTTGTCATTTATGGCAACAAAGGAATGTGGCTAAGTTACATAAAGTGACTTCTTACAAAAATGACTTTATATCATGACTTAATGATATATACATATATAATACTCTACATAAATACATCATATACACATTCTACACTACTCCCCCTTTGAAATTAATGACAAAGGTGTGCAAAAATTGTAAGTCTTCTACTTACTTACTCCATATATACATTTGGGTACACAACTTGAAGAGACTGAATCTCTTTCTGCCAGAATGCTTTCATAGCATCAACTGTTTGTAAGTGTGTGCATAATGCATAAGCCAATTTCTCCATTTTCAACAAATTTATGCTCAGGCTTTGATCATAAGTTTGCATTGTGTCATCAATATATTTGATGTTCTCAATAAGAATTGCAAGTGAAGGCGCAAGTGCATTTCTCAACTGAGTTTGCCTAACTCTTATCTTGCTGATCTCAAGTTTTGCCTTCTCAATTTTGTCTAACTGACCTTGATAGACATTGTTTCATATGTTCATGTCCTGTGTGGAGTTCTCAATAGATTTTCTTATGTTGTCCACCATTTCTTCTACTTCTGCAATCTTCTTGGAGTGCTCAGAAGTGAGCTTCACTCTGTCCATGCAATTAGCAATGATTTTCTTCCCTTTTTCTGCTAACTCTTTTAGTATAGACTATCCAATCTTTAGAGAGTTCAGATCCAAGGTGAAGTTCTTCACTACTTCATTCAATCTTTCCTTCTTACACTCATCTTGTGCAATCTTAGTAGCTGTGTCTACTAAGCTGGTGAATTGTGACTTGAAGTTTGTCAGTACATTATCCACATGTTCAATAGTTTGAACTTTTGCAACTTTCTTGTCAATAGGAACTGACTCATTCAGAATGTTTATTGATTCAATAAAATGTGGGTTCCTCATCACATGTTTCTCCTTTTCCTTTTCCATGGTGAGGATGCTGATCTTAATGAGATCTTCTTCTTCCCATGTGTCAAAACTAGCTGAGTCAAGAGTTAACCTTGACAACAATGAGGTGGATGGTGACAAAATAGTATTCTGACTTGTGTCTTCACATTCACTTTTGATATGTACCTCTTTGACTAGTGACTTATCAGCTTGAGTGTCTTTCTCCTTATCCAAATCTATTGGATTAATTAAAGGAACTTCATTCTGTTGTAGATATGTATCATCGATGTTCATTTCTTCATCAACCTTATTCATATAATTATCTGAAGCTATCATAGATATCTTGACATTGTCAACTATTATGGTATCTTCTGTATCTTTAGTTGTCTCAGAAGTTATTGTTACTGTTGGTGCAGAGACCTATGGAGTTTTCATAGGCACAATCTTAATTTCTAGAGTTGTGACCTATTTAGGAGCTGGGGTAACTTTTGATGTAGGCGTCGTTGGTGGATACATGTGTCTGTCTATGAAGACTTGGGAAAATGCCTTTTCAATCTCCTTACCAACCTGCTCATATTCTTTGTTCATTATTTGTAGAGTTCTTATCTTACTTTAGAGATGAGGCTTTACAAGATCTATCAAAATAGCCTTCTCATGATGTGAACAAACAGGTATAAGAGTATCCAGAGTTTCTTCTCTTATCTTCATATCTTCCTCAATAGCTTGTCTTTCCATAATCTCCAACAGGTTCCATAACTTGTCTGGTATTACTGTCTTAAGTTCAAGAACTGATTTCTTAAACTTGATAATATGAGATATGACCATAGAGTGTATCTATGTCTTATAAATTTATTTATATTTGTCATAGACTTTTGAAAGTGTGTCCAATCTACCTTCATTTATGATCCTATTCTTCAATATTTTAGGCTTGGTCTACAACCTACCTCAGGAGGTGCTTGTGTATGCTTTGTAGTGCTCCATGTGGTTCTTGAAGATGGATGTCTTGAGGCAGTTTTCTTTCTTCCTCTGGGTTTCCTAATAGGAACAAAAGGTGGATAAGTATCCAAGTCAATGGTGGTAGCAGGCACAGATGTATTCTTCTCATTTTTCTTCTGCCTCTTCTTCTGAGTTTCATCAGTCTTCTCAATCTTAACTTTAGCAACTTTGGCTTCTTTAGCATTATTCAAATCTTCTCTAGTGACTCCATGAGCTTTTAGTATATTAGATGTAGTTCTAGACGATTTTCTTTTATTAACAGTAAGTTTCAGTTCAATGTCCATTTCATCTGTCTTTTCTCCGTATGTTCCCCATCTAGGTTCATTGGGGTCTTTAGGTGTTGACAATAGGACCTACACATATCCCTCTAGCACATGGTCTTCAACTTCATATCCTAGTGGATGAATCCACATAGTTCTAGGCTCAACAGCCTCCATGCATGTGCAATCTCTTTCAACCATAAAACAAATTGTATCCCTGTACTTGTCAACTATCTTCTCAGATAGTCTGTACCTGCTTTGCATTTTTACCCTGAATATATTTATGTCCATATCCATTTTGTCTCTTGCACTGCTTTCTATTGTGGCTTTGAGAGATATTTGAGTCATTGTAGGTTTTCCTTTGTCTAAATAGAGATCTGCAACCTTACCTACTATATGATGATACAAATAGATGATTAGTGATCCAAACCTGAATGTCTTGCTTCTGTCATGCTTGATGATTCTGATATTCTCAATCAATTGATCACACAAGATTTCACAAAGGTTGTACTGGGTGTTATCCTTTACTATTCTAATTGCTACAAGTATTGTTGTTGCTGATACACTATTCAATCTGCTTGCTTGCTGGAACTTGTAGCCAAGTATCATTGTCATGAGTTTGATTTCATCCTCCTTGATGGGATCTACTATCATACCACGCCTGTCACTTCTTGACAAACAAAATTTCTCAATCTACTTCTTAACATATTTACCAGTGGGGAATAATGGTCCAGTCATTGACAGTCTAGTCAACTAATGGGTTAGGTCTGCGGTGATATGGACAGGGACATCACCAATCCAAAATAAGTCATCATGGATTCTTCTCAACAGAATCTTCACCCAATCTGGTTCATCAAACTCATGCGCTTTTGAATATTTGATAATAGGGTTATCTTGAAGGTGCACAAATTCATCTTTGAAAGTGAAGTCCTTATTTAACATTGACACCATGTGAGAAGCTATATTATCATCTCCTAGTGATTCCTTCTTGCAGTATATGTACGCGCGGATATCTTCCATGTGAACAATGCCAATTGGGGTTTTAGAGAATGCTCCTTCCACATCATCTAAAATATACTTGAATGGATGCTTCTTGAATATGAATCTCTTCCTCTCTGCTACATCAAAAACTATTGGAGTTTCCATTACTTACTTGGTGAATGTTTAAGTAGGGTTTCCACGAATTTCTGAAACGGCGCGACAGCTAGGGCTTCATTTCAAACTGATTAACCATTTGTTCCAACTTTCAAAATGCTATGTCTTCATGCCTGTATGTCTAGTGCTCCAATGCTCTTCAATTTATTTCTCTTCAAATATAGATGTGAGAATGATCAAAGAAAAACTTCTTTTTATATGATCTGCCACATTTAATGCTTGCAACCATACATAGAGATTTTCAAACTTTGATCCTGATGCAATTTAGATAATGTGTGAATGCACATAGCCGTAATCTGAGCTTTTAACCATGAATCCAAAGGCGCATACTCAGAAGTGAGTACACCAACCGCGCAAGGGTTCTAAGCTAGAATAGCTCCCCATAAGACCAAGTAGGTCTATTCAAGCAGAAGTAGAGGGTGTGTCCACTAAGGATGCATCAACTACTTTGTCAACATCTTTGTTCTTCTTTACTTAAACCCAAATTTTTCTTGAATCTTCATTTTCTTTGACAAAATTGACTTCTCCTTATTTATCCCATAATGAATCTTCTAACTTCATAGGGCTTTCCTGTCTCTATGCTCTAGATGTGCAATGTTTAGAGATGTGAACAACCTTGTTACAAGAGTGGAAAATAACTGGAGGCCTGATGTTTTTAGGTGCACTGGTGTGAGTTACCAATCTGCATTGTTTCGCTCTGTGTCCATTATAGTTGCATATCTAACATGTAATGTTCAGAGGACTTCTAACATGTTGCTGAGGGTATCTTCTTTGATTTTGATTTCTTTGACTTGATTTGCAATGTGTAGCCCTGTGACCAAACTTATTACATGAATAATAGTAACCATTAAAAGGTCTTACCTCTTTACAATCTCTTACCAAATGAACATGTTTGTTGCATGCATAGCAAGTTCTGTTAACTTGTCTGATTTCCCTTTTTGGTGAGTTCATTTTGACCTCTGTAGTATCTTCAACTTTCTTAGTTTCTAAAGATGCTTCAAGTGTTTTCTCTTTCTCTTGTGATGATCTAACTTTATCTTGTGCTGTACTGAATCCAAGACCAGCAGTGTCACCTTTCTGCCTTTGTGCATTGAGTTGAGATTGAATGAAATTTGAACTTGTGTGAAGTTTATCAATTTTATACTTTGCTTATGTCAATTCTGTTTCCAACTTCTTCTTTATATTTTCCAATTCTAGAACTTTCAAGTTTGCTTTTAAGATTTCATCATCCAATTTCTTGCTTTCTTTGATCTTGTCTCCAAAGGTGTTCTGGCTGTTTGTAAGTTGTTCCTCTAGATCTTCATGTTTATCTTTTAGAAATTTATTCTCTTCATTAATCTTTTTGACCATTTGTCCTAGATCACTTGTAGAACAATCTTTCGGATCTTTTCTGAGTCTTTTGATAAGTATTTGAGAGCCATCATTTTTCAATCTTAGTTCTTCATTTTCTTTCTCAGATCTGTCAAGATCTTCAAGAGCTTCTTCAAGATTCTTTTTCAGATGTTTTACTTCAGATGAGTCCATGATCTCCTCAAGTGGTTAAATTTTTTTTCAGAGGACCAGAGCTCTAATACCAATTGTTAGGAAGCACTGAGAGGGGGAGTGAATTAGTGTTTAAATTATTAATTATATTTCTGCCAATTTAACATAAATCAAATGAACATTCAATGAACAATAACACATGAACACATAACACCAGATATGATTATGAAGAACCTTGATCAGAGGAAAACTCTGGTGGGGATGGAACCCACAAAATAATTGTACTAGGTATAATGAACTTGTTAAGGTTCCTTTGCCCTGTTAGCAGCAGTCTTTACAAAATGAGTACAATGACTTGGTTAAGGGTCGGACCTTGTTAGGAGTCTTTTACAATAACCCTGTTAAGGGTGGTTGACTCACTATCCAAAGGACTCACTATCCAAGAGGTGAAGGCTACAACCTTCTAGTTATTTGATACACACTGTACCAATGAAATGAACTATTGTTTTGACACTGCTGTCTGATTCAGTTCCTTGTAGGCGCGGATGCTCTTACTCTCTTAAAGAGCTATATCATCATCTGACTTCATTATACTTCTACTCTATAACTTTCTCTTACATAATATTCGCTATTCTCTCAAACTTTTAATATAACAAAACATTACATACTTATATCTTTACGAATGAATAGGCGCGACACAAAACATAATACATAGTCAGCCTCTAAATACAAAATACAATGCTTCCGAACAAGTCGGCTCAAGTGTGATTACAATAACATTAATTACATCTTAACAAACATATATCTGAAGGCGATTATCCTTATCTTCTCAAACAAGTACACGCTGATAAAAATAGTAGTCGACTCTTATGCTCTATTTCTGTCTCTATCATTTGGACTGCAGATCTACCAATCTGCCTGTAACTTATCCATACAGATGTTTTGTAGCTTGCGTGTTTGGATATAACATGTATATACACCCTGGAGTATATACCTTTAAAGCAAAATAGAATGATATTGTTGATATTTGAAAATATTGATTCAGGGATTTGATAAATTGAGAAATGGGGGCCCAAAGTCTAGGAAACCATTTTTGGGTGCATACATATACACCCTGGAGTATATAGCTAAGCACGCATGCCCTATTGTGCTCTCCAACATGTGCGCTGAGGTGCTAAAGTGTGTAACTATCTTGTTTGCTCTGTATTCTACACTTAGTCATTTTATCTTCTAAGTTCTTTTTGATAGAACCTTAGTATGACTTTGTTGCCATGATTGACAACATAAATACAAGTCATGCTTCCTCAGGAAGTCAACTTTCCAACAAAGATAACTACTATTTAAGTCCATATTTAGCTCTTCTAGCTAGATAATTTGGTTGTTTCTAAAATCAAGTTAATTTCAGTGTTTTAACTCTTTGATAGCTTCAGTCAACACTCCAATTCCCCTCAGTCTTATCTATCGGTTTACACTATGATTCTGGTTGTTGGTTATGCTTGTGAATCTTATCGGTAATGCTCATCATTGACTTTTCTCAGGAATCATTGTGACTTTACTTTCAATGATCTCTCTCCATCGGGTTCCACTAGCCATCGGAGTTTGAATTCACATTGTAAATTCTTGTCTTTTATGCATTACTAAAAGGATAATATTTTTCTCTTTGATTCTCTAAACTCTTTGACACTTTGATTATAACCAATTAGATTATATCAAGTTGACATTAATGAAAATACAATCCATTAACTAATTTAATGTCTTGCATTATGTTTCTGCATTTTAGTGATCAACTTAACTTCTTGAAATATTCAATAAATTACATGTCATCATATGTATATGAATTCTTCTTGAAACCAACAAAGTTTTTCTACCTTCCTTTGGTCTTGATCTGAGGACAAGAAGTGTCTCCCCCTAGTTAGTTGGGACAAGGTTTGCATACCTAAGTCCCTAGGTGGCTTTGGTCTAAGAAAAATTCTCAACCTCAATAAGGCTTTATGTCTATCCAAGGTGGCCTAGACCATGCTTCTAGGATCTGCAGATTGGTGTAAAATTATGGAAGCTAAGTTCTTGGTTGATGGTCACTTTTGTAAACTCTTCATGGAATAAGATCACCCTAGGAGTCCAAAATGTGGAATAACATTCTCAAATGTAGAGGTATTATTGAAAAGGGGGTCATATGGGAGTTGGGTAATGACATGGATATATGGTTTTGGGAGGATCCTTGGCATCCTGACATCACTTTTGGGACCTCCAAATTCTCTTAGTTAAGAAACATCCTAACTCTTGAATTTGATTCTCTTCTCTACAACTTAATTACCAATGGTATATGGATTGACCTCCTCCAACACCTGCAGGACACACCTAACCTTACCAACCTCGCTACCAAACTTAGTGAGCTATTTCACATGGTATGCATTCCTCTAATGGATTGAATTGACTGAATACTATGTGGAAACACTTGACATGAGGGTTTTCTATCAAATCATCTTATGGTGTGATGATTAATTAAACTGCTGACACTACATGTTGGAAGAAGGTTTGGCAGTCCCAATTAATCCCTAAGTTGAATTTATTTTGGTGGAATGTGCTACATGGAAAAATCTTCACTCTTAACAACCTTGTAAAAATGGGATTTAGCCTTGCTAAAAAAATTTATTTATGTAAGAAGGCGGAGGAAAGTATAAATCACTTCTTGTTGCATTGTGAGTTTGCTACTGAGGTTTGGCAGCAGATCCTCTCATGACTCAACCTCTTTTGGGTTTCCAACAAGGATATCCAAGACATGATTCATGACTAGTACTCTCCTTCCCAACACCCCCTGATAAAATTCTTGTAGAACCAAACCCCTCCTATCTTCTTCTCGATCCTGTGGAAGGAGCGCAATAAAAGGATCTTTAGGGATATTGAACTCCCTACAATAGAGGTCTTCCACCTAGGGCTCAAAATATTACAAGATAATTTGTTGGTGGCCCACTAGAAGAGTCCATATCTCCACCCCTCTGATTCTGACTATAGAATTGAAAATAATTGTGGAATTGGCAAAGTGTTTGCCAAATATGATAACACCAAACTCACAGCCAGAATGGCTACTGTTTTCTCTCCACCTCAGCCTTCATGGCACAAACTTAATTTTGATGGTCCATCTGGGAAGGGCTCCATATAGGTGGAGGTATCATTTGTGATCATAGGGGGATAATGGTGGCTACTTTTGTTGGTCCCCTTCACAATAATACTATTAACCAGACCTAGGGTATGGCCCTCCTATGGGGTCTGAATTTTTCTATTAGCCTGGGTTGTACTAGCATTGAAATTGAAGGGAACTCTAAAATTATCACTGAGCATGTTCAAGGAAACTCCATGGATGGATGGAAATTTGACCCCATTCTATCTAACATAAGAGGTTTTATGGGATAACTTCATATGGCCAACATTAGGCACACTTACAAGGAAGGTAATTCGGTTGCAGACTCCATGGTTATTGTTGGTCTGCAACTAGATGAGTTATGGTGTTGGAGGGTTTTTAGTCAGCTTTCCAAGGCTATGCATGACCTACTTAGGTGGGAAATGAGTGACATCCACATACAACTTGATGATGTCTAAAAATTGGCTCTTGGTTTGAGCGCTAACGAGTGGGCCCTGGTGCTCGATCAATATCACCACTAGTGCTAGTTTTGCTTTGAATTTCTACATGGCTTTCACCCAAGGGTTCTTCATTTCAAATAGGGGGTTGATGTGGTTGAGCTGCATCATGGTACATTTTTTGTGCCATTATTATACTAAATTGATTCTAAGGCAAGTAAAAATTATGAAGGATTACAAAAGTTTTAGGGTGGATTTTAATGATGGTTTTTGTGTTTTACAACATTGTTCTTGCGTGTTGACCCTGTTGGGGTCTCTGGTGGTGATTTATGAGGCAAAGGGAAATTACTACCCTAATTATATAGTGACAATAATTTTAGGCTAAGCTATGGCTTTCACTTCACCATTTTTCCTAACTAACTTTCTTTCCACCTGTGCTATGGTTTTTGTGGTTTCATAGGTGACTAAAATTACTAGGCTACAAGAAATTCCCTCTCAACTAAATTCTAGGTGTGGGTTTTTTTCCTGGTTTGTGTAAAAATGGGTGGTGACCAGCATAAGATCAAACCAAACAAAATAGAAGAATATTTTTCCTCTGACCCCATGGTTATGTACTTTCTTAAAGAGGGAGGGATTATTGCCTTCATGAAAACCTGATGGGCCACAATGAAATGATATCACGACAATTTGTGAAGACCTAGAATGAAAAGGTCACCATTAATGAGATCACTTTTGATATTAATGAGGAATCCATTGGAAAATCTATGGGGATGCCTATGATGGGTCAAAAATGGAACAAATCCGCTAAAACACAGGCAAAAATTGAGTTTGTTGAGTTCTTCAATAATAAAGAGAAACCAGTGTCTAAGAATGGGGGTTACAGCACTTTAGACCTACCTAAACTCTCACTAAAATGTGCAAATTGATCATCAAGTACTTCATGCTAGAGGGTCCGTACGGTACTTTCTATAACTAGCATCTTTCCTTCTTAAACAATCTTAGGCACAAAATTTTGATTTCTTTGTCATTTTACCTGTTACACTCTATGGAGTCTAATGTTGTTGATGTGAATGAAGCTATCACATTGGGGAAAAAACCTAAAAAAATTCACTGGGTGTTAATTATTAGATCATATAACTTCCATTGATCCCTCTGCCCTCCTCCCACTGTTGAAGTTACCCGAAATGCCCAACAACCTCCCTCGCCATCGGTCTCCCTCAATAAGTGCTTCCCCATGCCTTCGGGTTCTATGGTGCTCTACCACTATTGCCAGTCATAAGTCTTCTAAAACCCACCCTACTCCTAGCTTTAGGGCTAGCTCCAAAAATGACCTAACCCCTAAAGATTCCTCTTAGTGACCCCAAAAAAGAGAAAAATGATCTACATTGACCTAGAATTCCCGCAAGCTACCAACTCCCAACCTAGCACTACTCGTCACTCCTCCCATCTGGCTAAGGAGAAGGGTAAAAGAGCTATGAAAGATTTATTTTATTAGGAGGATGCCTCGGTGGGATCTCTCAGCCAAAAAGAGGTTAAGAATTTCTCTGACCAAGAGGAGGGTAAAGATAACAATCAAATTACCTTGGCCAACAAGGGTAAGGAGGATAATGCCCTCACTACTAAGAAATTCAATATGGCTAAGAGTACCAAAATTTTTACGGGTGGCAGCTTGGTGGAAATAATTAAATACTAGATTGCTCATCTAGAGAATATGGTGGACAAACTTAATTGGGACTTGCATAACACCAACATGAGATTGTCTAATGTCATGAAGTTCACCCTTAAGGTTATCCATGCTTCATCTATAACCCTTTGTCTATAAAATGAGAAGGCCTATAAAGGGAATGAGTTTGTTGAAGGAAATCATGAGCTCTTCAAGTTCTTGAATGAAGAGTGGGGTGACCTATTGCTTTCCAAGTGCTTATGAGATGGAAAATGATTCTGTTGCTGGACTGAGGTGGTGTTGTGAACTATGGCGATGCTAACAACAAGCCCTATGGCTGGGCTAGTTTTTTTAATTTTGGTTTTAATTTTACAACTTTAATTATGTTTATTAGCCCTGCATGGAATGGTTTACTTTTTATATTGTTTAAACTTGATTCTCTCTGCTCATGGGTTTTTGAAACTAAGGGTTTGTGCTAGAACAGGTTTTTCATTTTGGTTATTGATAGAGGTAGATGGTTTAATATGCCCTACTACTACTCTCTAGGTTGAATTAATCTACTATAAATTATTCTCTAGTTAGCTATTTATTGTACCTCGGGCCAACACCCTCTTGTTGTTGCTTAATTAAATAACAAAGTTCATAAAAAATATTTAATAGAAGGTAAATTCAATGACTTGTCTAAAAAAATTATATCATAAAAAGAGGAAATCTTCCCTTCTGCATGAAAGATAAAATTGAATGACTCAAGAAAAATATTTTTGTAAATTCAATGATAGGAAGACTTTCAACCTATGAAAATAAATTTGTTTCCTAGGGAAGAGAACAACAATGAAAAAGTAGGAAAAGAGGAGAAAAATAAGACTCATGAGTATGCATACTCTAAACCTAATAAAATTAAAAAATTAATCAATCTTGGAGGAAAGAAGAGTAATGTATGTGTGCATATTAATTAAAAATATGAGATGTACTATAAATTAATGTATGCATGGATAAGTGATGGAGTGTAGGAAAAGTGTGCATAACTTGTAAATTAAATGATAATATTTTGTACCAACACACATATGAAGAAGATGGAGTATTAGGTGGATTGAAGTAGAGAAGAGGGGTATATATATGAATTTTTTTCTTTAAATGAAAAAAGGGATTAGTAAATGTATATAAGAGAGAAATAAGTGATAGATGATATAATAATGTTTTGTAGAAGAAAATATAAGGAAGAGAAAATAGAGTAGCATTTATTACAGATTGAGGAGTTAAGAACAAGAAAAAAGGAACTAAAAATGAAACTAGGGAAATAGTAAGGAAGACAAGATATACTATCCTTGTGCTCAAAGAGAAGAGAAAGATAATGCAAGTTTAAAAGGGAGAGATCATGTAAAACAAAAGTATAGAAAGTATAAATGTTATTGTAGCTATAAGTGAAATGTTTGTGTAGCATTAATGGAAAAGAGAATAAGTTTATGTTGAAGTTCAAATATCAACAAAAAGTAACCAAATATCATTTGTAACAAGGTATGAACATTATTTTAAATTTTTTCATTATATTCTTTTAATAAGAGTGGGTTCTTCAATTCTGGGTTAGTGATACTTTGGGTTGGTACACATAAACTTGAAGGAATGGTGCTCCTTTGGGTTGGTGCCCATAAACTCCATGGGTTACTTCTCCTTTGGGTAGACTCTCTGAAAAGTTGTAACCAAACTATTTTTCATAGCGAGGTTGGATTAGAGTAGTAGACTCTAGAAACTATTCTCACAAAGGTTTTTCCCCACTATAGGTTTTCCTCGTATACATGGTGTCTATTTGTAAATGCTTGATTATGTTAAAATTGTTAACATTTCTTATAATAGACTTATTTCATTCTATGTTGAGTAGAATAGATTTTAAAATTTAAATTTTTAAGACCACTAATTCACCCCCCAACCCCCCTCTAAGTGGTCATTTTGTGTTTATTCAGAAACTATGGCATATGGTGGAGCCTCAATGACCTATTCACTATCTTTTTTATTTTAAAGAATATGTTGTTGTAGATGCTCAAAAAAGGTTTATACTTGTTGGTCTATGTGTTAACATTTTTAGCATTACAATTCAAACATTGTTTTCAATTATAATTATTCCTCTATGTTGCACATATTGTCTTCACTATATGAAAACATTGTGTCTTTTGTCGTTAATTGAACATTAAAGATTATTCCATTATGATGCAAGAGCATCATGAGGTAGTTGACAATCCTGTGTCACCAAAAATATTTTTTGGTTTGATTTTGGTTTTAGTAGGAAACTCAGTATCTAGACTTGGTGGTGCTCTATGTTGTTCCATTTTTGGTGATATTCTACTCGGGGTACACTACTCAGTGGTATTTTCTCAGTGTGTACATCTTGGTGGTGTCTTGCTCAGTAGTGTATCACTTAGTATTTTCTATTTGGAAGTGTTGGATCGGTGACTTCACCACTGATTTGTTGTTGGCCAGGTGTTGTCTTACCAAGTGATTTGGGTCTTGGTGTTCTTTTTTACCAAGTGATCTAGATCTTGGTGTTCTTGTTTACCGACTGGATGTTGGAGGTCATCAACTTGTGTTTGTGGATTGGGTGGACATTGGAGATTGCATCCATGATCTAAGTAGGTCATTACGATCCTGCTGAGTTCTGAGGCATGCGGATTTGATGCATTGGATCTTGTGTGGACCTAAATCTATGTTGGTGTTTTATTCTATGTATTTTGTTATTATTTGCAGTCGAGTGGTGCATTTAGAATTTTTTCATCATGGATTGTATGGCCGACTGGGTCATTTAATAATTGTTTACATGCTAACTTGTGGCAAGTGTGTATAAAAGAGAGTCTAGGTCGATGTTTAGGAGGGACATGGGAATATAGATGGAGGATAGAAAACTAAGATAATAAGCTAAAATATTATAAATTGATGCTGATATTTGTAAGTGGGTAGATGGAAACTTGTTAGATTTCTTGGTGGCTTGTGAGCACAAGTTAAGATCTAGTTTCTTCCACTTAGCTATAGGGTAGATTGATAAGGTTGGATCTGGCAAATCTTGTTGAAATTATTAATGTATTTGGCCCTAATCGGGAAGGCCTTATAGCCTGAGATGTTGCATGTAATGGGAATTATGAGATAATATAAAGTTTATATTGATATATCATATTGTGTTGTGTTGTTTCCATTGTGGTGTTCTTGTTGTTGGCTACAAGTTTGGATAGTCCTTTATTGGATCCTTTGAGCTTGACTGCATCATTTGGTATTAGAGCTGGTTCATTTCTTATGGAGCTTAGGGTTTTTGAAGATCTGGAGATATGCCTCCAAGAATATTGGACCCTAGGGCAATTTTAGATCTTTCTGAGGAGGTGGAAGAAAGGATAAAAAAAATATTTAGCTTTGAGATGGTGGCAATGAAGAATGAAATCATAGAAGGTATCCAAAATGTTGAATTACATAGAGGTCCTAGAATTGATGATGGTTATGAGGAAGCTATTGAAGACTTTAAGGCTGGTGCATCTAGTGGAGATGACAAAGCCGATCAGATAGAGAGATGTGGAGGAGATAGTTATAATTGGTTGCATAGATCTAAAGGAGACATATATGATTGGTTGCAAAGATCTATAGCTTGATTGAGTACAACTTACCAAATAGAGGTTTGTAATTTCTTAGGTACATTGAAGTGTGAGGACTTGATTGATTGGATCGATGAGTTAGAAGACTAATTTGAGCTGGAAGTAATTGACATCTTCTTAGAGTTAGGTTGGCACATACTAAGTTGAAAGGGCATGCTACTTTATGCTTGAAAGAGTTGCAGTAGGATCCAGAAGAAGAAGGTGAGATGAAGATCAATCAGTGGAGGTTGATGGTGACAAAGATAAAGGCTAAGTTCATTCATGTCAACTATGAACTTGAATTGTTTAAGAAATTGTAGAATCTAAAACAGAAGGAGATGATTGTGGAAGATTATATTAAGGAATTATACAACCTGAATTTTGAGTCTAGACATGGAGAACTTTCTAAGGAAAAGGTGGTGAGCTATGTTAATGGTTTGAGATTCAATATCAAAGATGAGATTGGTATGTTGAAGATTGAATCTATGGAGGATTCTTATCAATATGCACTGAAGGTAGAAGATAATTTGAAGAGAAGACATTATGGTAATTACCGAGTGAAAGATAAGAAGAAAAAGTCGGTAAAGGATAAACCAAGAGTTGAGGATGAACCAAAACATGTTCAACCAAGGAGAAGAAAAAGTAAAGGTGTGTTTAGAGTTACTTTCTATAACTATGGAAAAGAAAGAAATTAGTCATTTGAGTTTCCCCATATACATAAGAAGGTCAGTAGTCACCGAAATGCTATGGTGAATGAGGTTATTAAGAATGAACATGACGTAGAGGGTGTGACTCTCTTGTTGGGGAGAACTTTGCTTCCCTAAAAGAAAGCCGATTCTTGTTAGAGGAAGAACTTATTTAGGAATGTGTGCAAGTTTGATGGTAAATGTTGTAAGTTGATTTTTGATGGAGGAAATGTTAGTAATAACTAAGAGGGGGGGGGGTGAATCAGTGGCCTCAAAAACTTATCCTTATTCTAACCTACAATCAAATAAACCTTAGATTATTATATGCCTACAAGATGCATGCCATGAGATACTTATAATGATTATTTATCTGTGAGTTTACCTTGTCTTTCCTTATACTCCTTGATTATTGATAGGCAGCATAACTATTTACCGAAATATAGTAAATATGCAGAGTATACCGATATATCCAATGTTAACTATGCTAGATACAAAACAATAAAGAAATGAATCATACACACATAACACATGAATTTTTAATGTGGAAACCCTATTAAGGGAAAAAACCAATGGGACCGGTACCCCAAATTTCCACTCTTTTGAAGTGAGCCCTGTTAAGAGCCAACACTGTTAAAGGTTACAAACACACTGTTAGGTGTGACCTTGTTAGAGGATTTTACACTTATAGGTTGTCACTTAGTATCAGACATCTAATGCTACCATCCTTAAATCAACCTCTCTCCTAGACCATCAATAGGCATCGGGCATATCCAATACTACTTTCATGAATCAACCTTTTTTGCCATCCTTGGAATGTACCTCAATATATAGAAGACTGTTGAGTCCTGCTCTATTAAGAGACTTGATGCTTCAATGGTTAAATTGAAACAAAATGACCTATTTCTAATGCAACTTGAATTGCATATTTTTAGATCTAATTAAGTACATTACCTCTCTGATCAATGTATCAATTCAATTCTTTTATGCTCCATACTTTCTACTCTGTGATGTTGTGCTCACTATTCATCGGTGTCTGCAGAATTCCTTAGCTCACCTTCAGCTTGATTGATCAGTACTACATGGAGTTTTTCTTCATCATTCTCTCTTCAACATCCTCTTTCTATTCACTCCCCTTAATCCCTTTTCATGTGATATGAAAAATTAATTAAGCTTGTCTCTTATATAGACATGATATTCACTATTTGTTGATTCTTAATTCTTGGTTCTTGGTGTGAAAAACAATCTAGCCAATTTGATTTAAATTATAACTCCTGATTTGTCTTGTAGTTATCTTCATGCCAAATGTACAAATCTTCTTTAAATTAATCACTTAACTCTGGTCAAATATAACAAAGAAAACAACCGGTTAAGTCGATCTTTAGCTCTTGCCAGCTAGATATTTTGTCATTTTTTGAACCCTCTATTCTGTCGATCAACTCTTCATTTAGTCATCGGTTACAACTGTCAGTTCCATTGGTATGACTCTAGTTAGCTTTGGGATCTCCATCCGTTGGGCAACTCTATTTTTAGCTCATCGGGCATCATGTGGTTTTCTTCATCGGGCAACACTGTCTTCTACTCATCAGGTATCACTATGAATTTTCTTCTCTTCCTTTATCGATGGTGTGCACTCCATCGGTGCTATCTGTTAGTGAATACTTGACTTTTATGCATTGCTTAAGGCATAACCACTGTTCCATTGATTCTTTGAAGTCTTTGGTATTTTATACATGACCATATAGATGATATCAAGTTGACATCAATGACAATACAAATCATTAATTGAGTTAATGCCTTGCATTATCTTCAACTTAACATTATCAAACATTTAATCAATCCTTCCCTTTGGCATCGATGGAAAAAAACTTATATTATCATATTATACTATTTCTAATACAATATGAAATACAATTATTGAGATTCACCAAACTACCAAACAATTTGTTTTGATAACTGATAAAAATGTCTAACCTCTGGTAAGCTTTGTTTTAGCTTAGATTTGATTCTTGTAGCTCTTTTTTTTTCTTTTTATGATGTGTTGCTTTCCTTCCTTGTGTCAATATCTCTCCTTTGATTGTTCTTCATATTTGATGGCTTTCTCTCTTGTCAGCAACTCTTCTTTTGTATTAACTCCTTCATACAAATTATCTCCCTATGGATATGATCTCTCCCTGTTGGAGTAATCTGATAATGGATAATGTTTCTTCTTTTTTTTTAAAGACTGTGATACTATGGATAAACTATCTCCCTTTGACAGCAATGCCAAACAAATATCTTACAGATATCTGAAATTAATGTCAAGTGACCTTTTCTTTCCATCCATAATATATTCCTTGAATTTTCCTTATCCATCAGCAATACATCAATATGTTCTAGTGCTTGGTTTTGATATATACCTATTGTATATAGATGTAGCTTTGAAGTTCATCCTTTTTACTTGCATCAACATGAATGATATTCTGATAATATGTAGGGTGATGCAGCCTTCAGTCATTTTACTGACTGGTAGACAAGGGTTTGACCCCTAGTCTCTTTCTCAAGTACTCAAACGTATCCTTGGGAAGTGGCTTGGTGAAGATATCAACCAATTTTTCTTTGAATTGCACATATTCAAGTATCACCTCTTTTTCTTGAACTTGTTCTCTTAAGTAATGATACTTTATGGCAATGTGTTTAGTTTTTGCATGCATGACTGGATTCTTGGAAATGTTTATTGCACTGGTGTTATCACAATATATAGTCATTGGTTCTAAGATCTTCATATGCATACCTTCCAGCAATTGTTTGATCCATGCAATATTTGAGCAATTTACAGTAGCAACAATGTACTCTGCTTCTGCAGTAGACTGAGAGATGCATCCTTGCTTCTTGCTAATCCATGTGATAAGTTTGTCACCTATAGAGAATTCTCCTCTTGTTGTGATCTTTCGGTCATCAAGATTTCAAGCCCAATCAACATCAGTAAACACCTTAAGTTCAAATTTTCCTTCTCTTCTATAACACAAGCCAAATTCCTCAGTATTCTTTAGATATCTTAGAATTATTTTTACAACAGTCATATGTGATTCCCTACGGTTAGCAGAAAATCTAGCAACAATTCCCACTGCATGAGCAATATAAGGTCTAGTGTGTACAACATACATGAGTTTTCCAATCATTGATTTGTACAAAGTTTGATTTACCTCAGTTGTTTTTTCCTCCTTTGTCAACTTACATCCAGTAGCGATCGGTGTTCCGACTGGTTTAGAATCTTCCATCTTGAATATTTTGAGGACCTCTTTCATGTATTTGGACTGAGTAATGAAAACACCTTCACTTTGTTGAATGATCTCTAGACCAAGAAAGAACTTGATCTCTCCAAACATAGACATGTCAAACTCTTTTCTCATCTCAGCAACAAATGATTTGCATAGTATATCATTGCTTGCAAATATGATGTCATCAACAAATATTTCAGCAATCAAAGTGTTAGCATCAGTATCTTCCTTCAAATAAAGATTACTATTTTAACTAGTCCTTACAAATCCAATACTTATTAGATAGGAATGAAGTCATTCATACCAGGCTCTGGGAGCTTGTTTCAATCCATACAAGGCTTTGTGAAGTCTACATACCATGTTTCTCTTGTCTAGATCAATAAACCCTTCTGGTTGTTCAAAGTATACCTCTTCTTCAAGTATTCCATTTAGGAATGCTATTTTGACATCCATCTTCAATATACTTTGAATCCTTTATATGCAGCATAAGAAAGTAGTATTCTTACTCCTTCTAGCCTAGCAATGGGTGCAAATTTCTCTCCATAGTCTATACCTTCCTCTTGTGCATACCCTTTCCATACTAGCCTTGCTTTGTTCCTTGTGACTTCTCCATTCTCATTCATCTTATTCATGAATATCCATTTTGTACCAATGACATTATTGTCATCTGGTCTTCGCACAAGTGACCATGTTTTGTTCTTCTTAATCTCATCATTCATAACCTTATCCATTCCTCATTATCTAGTTGAGCATTGACAGATTTTGGCTCAAACTTACAAATTAATCAATTTGAGTTTAAATACTTATTACTTGTTCAAGTGTACCAACTTTCTTATCTCCTATGATCTAGACCTCTAGCTGGTTCCAACTTACATATCTTGAAATTATAGGTACAATTCTTTGTCTATCAGCTTGATCATTATTTTGGCCTTCATTTTGTTCTTCATCACCTTGCACATTGTCTTGATCATTATCCTGACCGTCAGTATTTGTACCCTGATGCCTGGGAGCAATGATTTCTAGCTCAAGGGCTCTACATTGTTGGTAGGGTAGAGTCTCACGTTTCTCAATGTAAGTGAACTTATTGTAGTCCTTTGGTTCTTTAGTGCTTTCTTGTTCATTCTTCTCTGCAAATTCATCTATCTTTACATTTGCACTTTCAATAATTTTGTTAGAGGCTTTGTTTAGACATCTGTAAGCCTTGCTCTTGGTAGAGTACCCTAGAAAAATTCCTTCATCACTCTTGGAGTCATTTTTTCCATTTCTATCATTTTTAAAGATATAACATTGACTTCCAAAATTTTTGAAATAACTTACATTGGGTGTGTATCCATACCATAGCTCATAAGGTGTCTTTTTGGTGTCTTTCTTCAATTGTACTCTGTTTAGTGTGTAAACAACAGTACTGATAGCTTCCCTCCAGAAGATTTGGGTGCTGCATTTCTCTATCATTAGTGTTCTTGCACAATCAACTATTTATCTATTCCTTCTTTCAGCAATCCCATTTTGCTGTGTTGTTCTTGGTGTAGAAACATGTCTTTTTATACCATGCTCATTATAGAAAATAGTGAATTAATATGATATAAAATCACATCCTCTATCTGATATTAAACATTTGAGATTCTTACCACTTTGTTTTTCTACCATGACCTTATACCATTTAAAGATATTGAATGCTTCAGATTTATCTTTTAGAAACATAATCGTCATCATTTTAGAGTAATCATCAACAAAGAGAATAAAGTATCTATCTCCATAATCACTCTTTGTCCTCGTGGGTCCACATAAATCAGTATGGACTAATTCTAGAATTGAATCAGATGTATGGGTTTTTATTTTGAAACTAGACTTTGTCATTTTACCTTTTTGACAGTTTTTACACATGATGTTGTCGGGCTTGGTCATTGTTAGTAAGCCTTTGACATTTCTCTTTTTGCTAATTTTCATCATGTTGTCAAAGTTCACATGACATAGTCTTTTGTACCATAACCATATGTCTTCATTTGTAGAAATCAAACAAGTGGAGTTAGTATCATTTAGATAGAATAAGTTACCTTTTGTCTGCTCACCGATACCAATCACATTTCCAGATTTGTTGAAGATCTTTGCCTTTTTCTTTTTTCAAATGCTACTTTGTGACCTGAATTATTCAACTGAGAAACACTCAAAAGATTATAATTCAATCCATTTACCCAATAAGCATTCTCACATTTTATCTCTTTATTCAACATTATGGTTCCTCTACCTTCAACTGGATAAGGTGTGTCATTTCCCATTCTTACTAATCCACCCTTGTAGTATTCAAAAGTCTCAAACTTTTGCTTATCACCGGTCATATGATGAGTGCAGCCACTATCTACGATCCAAACATCATTTTTGATAATTTTATATATGAGAGAATTTTCTACATACCTTTCTTCATCATCATCTAAATCATCATTTACAGCCACAAACACCATCTCGATGTCTTCATCAAATTCGGTGTCCATATCATCATCCTTGCATTTTGCTAGGTAGTTGACCTTCTTTCCTTTGTCCTTATAGTCTCAAGTATCTCTTCATTCTGATTGTTGGTAGCTTCTGTAATCACCTCTGTCAGACTTCTTCTCAAAAGATATGTCATTACTTCTATCATCTTTTCTTATTTTAGTACATCTTGCATCAAAGTTTCCAATCTCTTTACAATTAAAGCATACAAGTGGTAACTTGCCTTTGTATTTACTTTTTCCTCTATGCATTCTTCTAGCCATAAGTGCTTCTATTTCATCTAGATCTTCTTCTTCACTTTCACTTTCATTGTCTCTTCTAGATGAGTGTCTATGACTTGATTTTGTTATCTTCATAGAAGACTTAAATGTAGACTCTAAGTTTGGTAAGACATTATTGTCAAAGTTATTCATCTCAAATAAAATCAGTCTACCAATTAAACTATCAAGAGTAACTATATTGTATTCTATTGCTCTCATTTCTTGAATGGAAGAAACTCTAATAGCATATGCAGGTAATAAGGTTCTTAAGATTTTACTTACCACTATATCTTTGTCCAGTATAACTCCAACTCCTCTAATAGCATTGACTACCTCTTTAATTATTGTGTTGTACTGAGTGATGTTTTCTCCTTTCATTTTGAGATCATCAAAATTTTCTCTAAGGCTTTCTACCTTGGCTCTCAAAAAAAATTTTTCACCACCATGTACAAGCTTCAATTTGTCCCACATGTGCTTTGCATTTTTGCATTCTTTGACATCTTCAAATTCAGCATCAGAGAGTGAGGAAGCAAGCTCTATCATCATGCCATTATGTTCATGCTTCTCTCTCATTTGTTCAAATGTTGGTGCTCCTGTGGAAAACACATATTTAGTTTCAAGGAATTGAGTAACATCATTACCAATACCTGATAAGTGCAGTCTTATCATGCTTTTCCATGAAGCAAAATTATCTTTGTTCATCTTGGGCACATCTCATCTCTTCATCTTGTGATCTTTGACTTAGGTCTTGAAACCTTCCTTCTAAGCACACAAGCTCTGATACCAATTGTTAGTAATAAATGAGAGGGGGGGGGTGAATCAGTGGCCTCAAAAACTTATCCTTATTCTAACCACCAATCAAATAATCCTCAGATTATTATGTCCCTGCAAGATGCATGCCATGAGATACTTATAATGATTATCTATCTGTCAGTTTACCTTGTCTGTCCTTATTCTCATTGATTACCGATAGGCAGTATAACTATTTACAAAAATATAGTAAATATGTAGAGTATACTGATAAATCTAGTGTTAACTATGTCAGATACAAAACCATAATGAAATGAATCATCCACACATAAAACATGAATTTTTAACGTTGAAACCCTGTTAAGGGAAAAATCCACTAGGACCAGTACCCCAAATTTTCACTCTTCTAAAGTGATCCCTGTTAAGAGCTAACGCTATAAAAGGTTACAAACACACTATTAGGTGTGACCTTGCTACAGGATTTTACACATATAGGTTGTCACTTAGTATGAAGCATCTAATGCTGCCATCCTTGAATCAACCTCTCTCTTAGACCGTAAATAGGTATCAGGCATATCCAATGATACTTTTATGAATCAACCTTTTTGGCACTCCTTGGGATGTACCTCAATATATAGAAGACTAATAAGTCCTTCTCTATTAAGAAACTTGATGCTTGAATGGTTAAACTGAAACAAAATGACCTATTTCTAATACAACTTGAATTACATATTTTTAGATCTATTTAAGTACATTACCTCTCTGATCAATGTATCAATTCAATTCTTTTGTGCTCCATACTTTGTGCTCTATGATGTTGTGCTCACTATTCATTGGTGTCTATAGAATTCCTTAGCTCTCCTTCAACTTGATTGATTAGTACTGCATGAAGTTGTTCTTCATTAGTTTCTCTTTAGCATCCTCTTTCTATTCACTCTCCTTAATCCATTTTCATGTGATACAAAAAATGAATTAAGCTTGTCTCTTATATAGACATGATATTTTTTGTTTCTTGATTCTTGATTCTTGGTTCTTGGCATGAAAAATAATCTAACCAATTTGATTTAAAGCATAAATCCTAATTTTTCTCGTAGTTATCTTCATGCCAACTATACAAATATTCTTTAAATCAATCACTTAACTCTAGTTGAATAAAACAAAGAAAACAACCAGTTAAGTCTATCTTTAGCTCTTTCCAGCTAGATATTTTTTCATTTTCTGAACCCTCTATTCTATCGGTCAACTCTTCAGTTAGTCATTGGTTACAACTGTCAGTTCTGTCAGTTTCACTCCAGTTAGCTTTAGGACCTCCGTTCGTCGGGCAACTCTATTTCTAGCTCATCGGGCATCCTGTAGTTTGCTTCATTGGGCATCTTGTGGTTTTCTTCATCGGGAAACACTCTCTTCTTCTCATCAGGTATCAGTGTGACTTTTCTTCTTTGCCTTTACCGATAGTGTGCACTTCGCCGGTGTTATCTATTACTTAGTGAATACCTGAATTTTATGCATTACTGAAGGCATAACCTTTGTTCCATCGATTCTCTAAAGTCTTTTGCATTTTATACATGACCGTACAGATGATATCAAGTTGACATTAATGGAAATACAAATCATTAACTCATTTAATGCCTTGTATTATCTTCAACTTAACATTATCAAATATTTAATCAGTTACATGTCATCAGGAAGTACAGATAACCTAGGTGTTGAGGAGATTGTTCAGAAACTTGGTTTGAAAAGGTTGATGTGTCCTTTTCCTTATAGGTTAAGTTGGTTGCAAAATGGTCATGCAGTAGAGGTGAAAGAGAAGTGCATGGTGAGTTTTTACATTAGAATTTATAGAGATGAAGTATTATGTTAAATTGTGGATATGAGTTCTGGTCATGTTTTACTTGGGTGACCTTGGTAGTATGATAGAGAGGCTATTCATGGCTATATGAGAAATTCCTTTACTATACTGAAGGATGGATAGAAGTTTATTTTTATTCCTTTGAAGGATCCACATCTCGATAGGAGGAACTTGAGCATTGGTAGTAGATATGAAATGGTTGCAGTAGTTGGTGTAGAGATATGAAGATAAATCATCAAGTACTAGTGGTAAAATGAAGTAGAAGAAGAACCAAGGGAAGAGTATGCCAGTTAAGGACTCAAAAGATATATATATATATATATATATATATATATATATATATATATATATATATAAANTATATATATATATATATATATATATATATATATCAAGAACCAATTTGGGATCAATGTGTTGAATCCCAGTAGATGTTTGTACAGATTCTCAGAACATCTTTTGGCACCTGGGGTGTCTAAAGAAGGAGCATCCTGGCATAGTTGGAAATCTTGTGTCACCAAAATTATCTTTTGGTTTGATTTTGGTTTTAGTAGTAAACTTTGTGTCTGGACTCTCTAGTGCTCGGTGTTGTTTTATTTTTGGTGATATTATACTCAGGGTACACTACTCGGTGGTAGTTTCTCAGTGTGTGCAGCTTGGTGGTGCCTTTCTCGGTAGCATATCACTTGATGTTTTATTTTTGGAGGAGTTGGCTCGGTTACTTCACCGATGGGTTTTTTTTGGGTCAGTGTTGTCTTACCGAGTGATCTAGGTCTCGGTATTCTTATTTACTAGGTGATTTGGGTCTCGATATTCTGGTTTACTGACTGAATGTTAGATTTCACTAATTTGTGTTTTTGGATTAGGAAGACATTGAAGATTGTATCCATGATTTGAGGGGGTCATTGGGATTATACTAAATTTTGAGGTGTGTGGATTTTATGCATTGGATGTTGTGTGGACATAAATCTGTGTTGGTGTTTTCTTCTATGTATTTTGTTATTATTTGCACCCAATTGGTGCATTTAATATTTGTTCATCATGGATTATATGGCCCACTAGTTCATTTAATAGTTGTTTACATGCCGACATGTGGAAAGTGTGTATAAAAGAGAGTCCAGGTTGATGTTTAGGAGGGACATGGGAAGATAGATTGAGGATAGAAAAGTAAGATAATAAGCTAAAAGATTGTAAGTTGATGCAGATAGTTGTAAGTGGGTAGACATAAACTTGTTAGATTTCTTGGTGGCTTGTGAGCACAAGTTCAGATCTGGTTTCTTCCACTTAGCTATAGGGTAGATTAATAAGGTTGGATCCTGTGAGATCTTGTTGAAATTGTTAATTTATTTGGACCTAACAGAGAACGCCTTATAACCCGACATGTTGAATGTAATGGGAATTATGAGATAATCTAAAGTTGATATTGATATATCATATTGTGTTGTGTTTTTCCATTGTTTTTTCTTGTTGTTGGATGCAAGTTTGGATAGTCCTTTATGTTGGAAAGATACAATGTAAACAATTGTTGTTTTTTCATTTATGTCAAACCTTAACTAGTGAGACTATTGCTATCTGTTTGAGCACCATATCTATTGACTTTTGAAGAATATTTGAAGGAAAGGATAACAAGAAGACCGAGTGAAATGGTTGAGTTATGAGAAATTACAAGGGTACTTGATTAGTTGGCACATTCACAAAGTAATGTGTTGTTTATCTATTACACTAATTTAAGATGTCAGTTTACTAGGAGTAGTATAAGCTGGGTGAATTTTGTGTTGACTGAGCACCAGTGTATTGCGAGCATAATTTCTAAGTGTTGATCGAGCGCCAATAAATTGCTGAGGAAAATAGTAATGAATGAGTGGAAGAACATGGTGTTGGTCGAGCATCAGTATTTTGGTAATTATTGAGATTTGAGATCTCTGGCCGACACATCAAATTTATTGGGATATGTAAAGTTAATTAAGGATAAGCATGATTAGTCCACATTATTTGAATGCATGGATAACTGTAATTAGTGCATGGATCCAAGATTTAATTATTGATTAATTTGGAGAAGTAAGTTCAACTTAAATGAGGGAAAGATCTGTTGGATCTAACCTAACCTAAGATCTACGATCTTGATTAAGAGAAAAAGTTTTATTTTACCTAGATGAAGAGGTATAAGATAACCTCAAGGGGGATATTAAAGAATAGATGTATGCAAAAAGTGTATGCAAGAGGATTGCATGGTTAATTTACTGATTGGCATGATCTAGCATAGAAGGCTAAGCAGAAAAGTAGAGAGTTGCAAAAGTGATTGCTTGACGGATTTCCAAGCAGATCTCAAGATTAAAATGAGAATGGAGGCCACTTAGTGAATTTGCATAAGAGTTGAATTACATCTAGATTTTCAAAGTAAGTTGTATGTATCAAATTGCACCTGCTAATTACTTTCTAACAATTGTAAAAGTCAAAATCCTTTAACTAGGTTGACCTAACAGTCATTGTATAAATCCTTTGAGCAAGGTGACATTAAAGTGGAATGTTCTAAGAGCTCTAACAAGGCTACTCATTTAGAGTTGAATTTACGGCTTAAATTGTGTATGTTTTTAGCATCAACGTTTCGGATGACACTCCGTGATCCATCATCAGGATATAAGAGCAAAGAGCAATAAGGAAGTGTCATGGCAGGGTGATTAAATCCTTTAACCAGGTCACATTTAACAATGTGTTTTGTAACCTTTAACAGGGTTGTTTCCTAGCAGAGCTCACTTCCGAAGAGTGAAAACTTGGTATCATATTACTAGTGGTTTTTCCCAATTTGGGTTTCCACGTTAAATACTGGTATCAACTTGTGTGAATGTTTATGTTGTGATTTATTGTTAAGTTTCTACTAGCTGATTACATTTGAACAGTAAACTGCATATTTATGTTATTGACTTATGTTGTTACTACTGAGCAGATCTGAGTTTTTTAAAGTGCTATAACATTTCAATTGGTACATCTAGACCTGAGGATAAATGATTCACCCCCCCCCTCTCAGTTATTCTAAATTCATTATAACAATTGGTGTCAAAGCTTTGGTCTCTTGAAAATGGTTTGAAGGTACTTGGAGCAAAAGTGCATAGACATTTCCTTTGCATAGCCTACTATCAATTAAAATCAAACTTGCATGAAAGACTTTAAAAAATTACAATATTTTTTATTCAGCCTCTTGATGCCTTTACATCAAACAACCAAGGTAGAAAATAATGGATTGTGAACAACTGCTAGTACATAACCCAATTGATACGTTTCTTCCTTGCAACTTCTGAGAAATGTTAACATGCTCAACCCTATTACATCCTCCACTCCTTGGAATTTTTCACTTGACTAAGTACTCTTTATACTCCTCTATGCATATCCTCTTAACTGTAGCATCAAATAATAATTCAACTTCCTCACATATTTTCTTCAAAAAATATTTCCTCCAAAATCCCTCACATTAGCAGCTTCACTTGCACTTTCAAGTTGTTCGTCAAAATAAGGACATGAGTTATTAAATTGAAGATGAATAATATGTTACATTATAGTAAATTTATCTCATGGGTGGTTTTCTCAAATTTGTGTAGGGTCTTCCAAGGCCCTATCTTATTCCACTTTAGTGTGCTATATTTTCCATTAGGGAATCTATCTTTGTGCTAATGGTTCATCTAACCTAGAGTTCTACGTATGTTATTATTTGTGTTTTCTTTATATTACATATTGTTCTTCCCTTACTACTCATGTGCATCATATGTTTACATCATCCAACTCCACAAATATCCTTGTCCAATGTAACCATGAACTATCTAGTATTAGTGACTTGATATAAACTCTACATGTGGTAAGATTAAGTCCAATATTTTACTTCTTTAGGCATCACAATGGATTTATAAGGATTTTATTGACCACAACCATCTACCCATCCATTTCAGGTTAGTAGTGTAAAATAAACTATAACTAGGCATTAAATTATTTCCATATTGTTCTCTAGAAGTATCTCACATTTTTTGAGTCTTGATCCAACACAATGGTGAGTGGAAACCCATGCAAACTCATGTTTCCTAAAGAAAATTTTCACCACCTATGTTCCATCACTAGTCTACTTGGTTGGAATAAAGTACTGTGTCGTCATGGAGAACATATCAACCATAATAAATATAAAGTTGAAGTCACTATGTGTTCTTAGAAAGCCAATAATTTTCAAGAACAAAACCTATGCTCAAATGTTCACATAGCTTCATGGGAACTAGAAGCACTTTGTATAGCCCTATGTATGGATTCTCCACTTTGGTAAATTATAAACTTGCATTTTTTCACAAAGTTTCACACATCTACAAAATTGTACATCAAAAAATATCTTCATTCTACTGCACTGCCATCTTGTCAATACTTATCCTTGATGAGATCCAAATGAAATTACCCCTTAAGAATGAATAAATACACACCCTTGAACAAAAAAAAACAAACAATTTGACCACTACAATCAATCCACCTATTGAATTTATGTGCACATACTCTAGGATTCCTCAAATAATCATCCTATGCATGCTACTTTAATAATTTGAATAATATAACTTTTATTCACATCTCATTCTCCAAGGTACTACTCTAACTTGGCATGTATGCAACCTCATTGGGACTTATACTCTAATATCTTTAGAAAATAAGCATATATTCTAGCTTTACCTATTTCATATGTAGCTCTTTCAACTTTACCTAACTTAATTTTTAATGAATTACACCATGCAATTGACAATGTGCAATTTTTTCAAGGCATGTATGATCACTTCAAAATATTAATCATATATTACATTCCTATTGCATGTGGCATTTAGCTTCCTTTTAAATTATGCAATCAACCTTCCTTCCTATCTCAACACTTAACTAATTATCATACCACTCACATTGCAATCCACTTGGAAAACCTTATTAAAATTAGGAAAAACCAAGATTAGTTGTTTCATTACTTTCTTCTTCAACATCTAGAATGAAATATATGTACCTCTATTCCAATTTAACACCTTGATATCACCTTTTAAAATTATTGCGATAGCCACACAAGTCCCACTAAAGTTATAAATGAACTTCTTGTAGAATCCTTCTAAACTGTAGTACCATAAATTATATACATTTACAATTTTACAATAGGTTTGGACCCACTTTAAAGTGGATGTGCCTAATTGTTCTCAATTTTGGGGTCATTTCCATAAACTTGATTCATTCCTCTATTCATTAAATTTTCATATTTTTTTTCCAAGAATACTGTTGGAAATATTCAGGATTAACCAAGTTACTGAGAGGGGAGGGGTGAATCAGTAACACTTAAAACTTTAAAACATTTCTGCACTTTTATATTCTTTAGCCATTCATTCATCTAATCTACTGCAA